>WEIS01000677.1:0-22163 GCA_013389965.1 Todus mexicanus | reverse complement strand
TTAATGGTTCTATGATTTTATGATCATCTTCAGTTGCCAAACTTGCTGCTGTCTTTCTTAGGACCAGGATGATTATTAGGCTCATTGGGCTGGAGAATCAGTGAGTCCAGGCTCTCATCCCTCCTCCTCAGTACTCAAGAATTTTCCTTCATGATCTGTTTTGGCCATACCCTCAAATGAAAGAGAGAACACATGAAAAAGACAATAAATCAATATCCTTATCCAAGTGTCCTGTGGCTAGCGAAGCACGAGGGCCCCGTGTGCACCCCACTGTGCCGGCTGTTAGGGACCTTGGTTGCTGTTTCTCTGGAGCTGGTGCTACAGCAGGTCCCCTCCGTCACCCACCCGTGTCCTGTGTGACAGGCTCACGCAGCAGGACCTGCTTCCCTTCAGGACACGTGCGTTTTGATTTTGCCCATTGATCAAAGATTGCCAACTTGCTTTATTTTCACATCTGCTTCAGTGGCTGGGGGTTGAGCTGGCTTTGTGTCCATCTCCAGGTGTTGGAGACCAGCCCAAGTCTGAAAGGTTTTAAATGTTCTACCCAATGGAAGAAAATTGTGGGGTGAGAGGAGGAGAGACAGAGTCAGGAGCAATTTGCTGCTGCTTCCAGCCACAGCTCAGGCAAGGCCCACCCTGAATACAACTTTTGCACAGTGCTTTTCTCCTCTTTTTTTTTTTTTATTCCAACCCATGAGCAAACGTTGAAGCTGTATTTCTAGTCTAGAAGAGCAACGTAAGTCAGCACTCTCTGCCACATGGTTCCAAGTTGTCTCACCAACCTGTTTGCACCTGGTTTTCTTCCCCAGTTTGTGTATTCAGGGATACAGGGACATCCTTACGGACTGTCCTCACAGAGTGCCTTGCTCAAGGGTCTGAGGAACTTCCTTGTACTCACTAAATACACACAGAAAGACCTTGCCACTGCCACTCAAATTAACGGGTGGGAAGACACAGCGCGTGCCTTAAATCATCCTTGACAGTCCAAAGCACTTAGTGCCCTGTTCACATAAGGACTAGTGCAGAAAAAGAAGCTTTTGAAGGGCTTAAGTTTTGGGCCTATCACTTCACTGTGCATCTGTCCCTCCCACACTGTCCGGATTGATGCGAATCTCTCGCCTAGGGACAGTGTGTGCTCAGAGCCCACCGCTTCCACCCGCTCCCACAGACAGATACGTGTGTGTGTGAGCGCTCGACTTCTCGAGTCGGTGCCTTCCAATCAATTAGCAGCAATCCTACAGTATTGCATTTGCTGTGATCTGCCTGCCAATCAAGGAGACTCCCATGGACCTCTCTGATACTCATCCCAGGATTGCAGCCATCCACTGCTGGCTCCTGAGCCCTGAGTCTCTGTCCTACAAACTGATGGAGGCACCCAGCTGGTAACGCCTCGCAGAGAAACCCTGGGCTCGGCCTCCCCCCTGCCTGGAGAGGCTGCAGCAGCAGCCAGCAGCAGGGGAGCTAGACCATAAAAACTCCACTAAATAAACCCAGCTTTATCACCAAGGTGGATACAGAAAGCCATAAAAAGCAGGGGCAATAAAAAAGGAAAATGCACAGCAACAACAAATCCTAGACGCTGGCTTGAAGGGATTTTGCTTGGAAAAGGCTACCTAAAATTCCCTCTCCTGAAGGTGACTAGCGTGTCCTGTCCAAGCAGGATTGTTATTTGCACATATGTGCGTATGTCAGTTTGTATTCATAGCCCTGAAGTGTTCCCGTCAGTTATACGCTCCACAAATACCAGCAAGATTTGAGACCCTGCTTCCCTCCTGCCCCAGCCCACCCCTGTTGTCATCACATCTGCTCGTTCCATCTATCATTGGTCCCGTCCTCATCTTCGCCTGAGCATATGTTGCGGGAGGAGAAATATAATTAAGTTTGGAAAATTCATTTGGAGGTAACCAGATGTCTTGCACCACCTCGAACATATTTCCCACACCTTAATTAGCAGAGGGAAAGTCGCTGCCTGTGGCTGCCACGGGGCCAGGGGCAGCCCTCACCTCACCACGGAGCAGACAAGCTTTGCTGTTTGACACGGGGAAGCGTCCTCTCCGGCAACACGTCCTGAAAAGGCTTTTGGAGCGTTGTCATGGGTTTGGAGCGGACTCAGTTTCTGGTGCTCAGCACCTGTACGCATCCTGGTTAGTCAGAGCTTCAGCTTCTGACTGCCTGTTTTTCGCTGAGGGACTCTGTGCTGGATTTATTACGGTCAGACGAGCGTGGTTACATGTTCATACACCAAACCCTCATGGTTAATTTGTGTAGTTACTTCTGGATGCTTGCTGGGCAGCTGGGTGGTGGATGGGGAGTAACACAAGTGTACTGGGGCAATGCAGGCGCAGGAGCTGCGTGCGCTAAATCAGGATTCACTGTGTGCCTGCAGCACAGGCACCCACCAATAACCTGGGAAAATGGCATCTCTAGATTCCTGTTTTACGAGAAATGCCTTGTTATTCTGCAGAATGCTGCAGGACGCTCCAGCCTGCCAGGCAGGGCCACATATTTACAGACCAGCAGTTTGCACGGAGCAGAGGAGTTGGTTTAGCTCTCTGCAAAACTTGTCGTTCCTCTGCCAAAGCCCTAAATCCCTCTGATGGCCTTCAGACAAACTCCTGGCCTGCAGAGAGGGAATGGAACGATGCTGGGAAGCCCAGAGACAGCGGGGAGCAGCGGCACTGCCAGGAGAAAGCTGGACACTGCCCGGGTCTCTTGCTTCAGGGGAGGGGTTTCCTATCTCTGTCCATGCTGCATACCCATTCTCAAGTGAACTGCGCACCGGCTATTTCTGTACCCCCGTCAGCGGCCAGGAGCGATGGGGTATTCCTCCTTTCCCAGCCCGCTCTCCCCGCCAGGGCCAGGTTTCCTCCTCCCGTCCTGTCCAGGCCGCTGGGTCCCTGCCAGAGGCCCCCGTGCCAAGGGAGGGGTGACGCAGCACCGATCTCCCCAGCCCGAGCAGGAGGGACTCGAGCTCTTCTCTGACTTGTGCCCTCATCACCCCCCTGCTCCCTCATCTCTGCACCATCCCTCTGTGATCATGCCAGGAGGACAACGCCAGTGTTGCATTTGCAGCAGGGATGCATCTTCCCTCTTCAAGACCTCGCCAAACTCACACCTCAGCTGTACAAACACCGAAACAACACCCCCAAACCCAACCCAACACCCCCTTTCCGTATCCTCAGCCATGCTTGGAAACAGCCGAGATGGACCCACCAGGGTCTCTTTGTCCAACCGTGCCTGTCCCCACAGCCGGGGCAGCCGGAGGGGCCCAGGCATTGCCCTGGGACAGGGCTCTGCTTTGGGGCTCAGCTGCTGCTCACCGTCTGCCACCCCGGCTGGGTTTCAGCTGCTGGCCAAGCGGAGTGGTTCCCGTCCTCCTGCACCCTCGGAGCTGTCTCCTTGTGCCTCGTGAGGACAAAAATACTTCCCCAGCTGCTACCCACCTGGTGCCTGAGACGAGTTTAGGAAACGGCAATAAGAAACTGAAAATAAAAGGCCAAAAAGAGATAGATAGAGCGCTCGCGCAAGAAGTGAGAGGGCTAAAAATAGCAGTGATATGATCCGTCAGAGCTATAGGTCATAATTAACTGCTCGAGTGTCTTGGGGCATTGACAAGTGCCTCTCCAGCAATAGGAAACTCACATGGGTCTAACAGCCGAGACGGCGTGTCCTGGGCTCCCAAAATAGCAGATGTGTGGACAGCCTCCTGACCGGCTAGTGCCAGGCACTGGGGGTGTTACTCTGCTCCACCCCACGCTGAGGGCCACCATGGTCCTTTCACCTCCTGCCACAGAGGTGCAGATTCTCCAGAGGCTGAGCCACCCCTTCTTGTAGGGTGAGCAAAGGCCAGGGAGGAGCAGGCAGGCACCAGCCTGGGGCCACTGTCACCCCATGGGGCACAAACCTGCTGCTGTATTCCTGGGAGCTTTGGGGAGCTGCTGGGAGATGGGTGTCTGGACAAGCTGCAGGAGCTGCTCGCAGGGAGCCTGCGTAAGCTTCAGGTGCACCAGAATCTGCCTCATGATGGTTTGGAAAAGAAAAGCCACAGCTCTGGGTCATCTTCAAGTCTGGAGACAGCATGAGCAGCACTTTCTCAGCTGCGCCGCGCTCAGCGCTTCCATGGAGACTTCACCGTGCTGCCATGCAGCTGTCTGCCCCTCGGTGGGGCCACCACTGGCTGGTTGGCTTGATCACAATCCAAGCTTTTGTCCAAACCTTACTTGGTGCTCAAGTGACTGAAACAATCAAGGCTAGAGGCCTGGATGTGTCCTTTTCCCCTCTGAATGAAGCCCTTTGGCCCATGCCTGCTCTCCAGTCCCAGCCCTCCCAACACACCTACATTTTATACCAAGGAGCTTCACCAAGGGATGTGCAGGAGAAGCTTGTGAGAAGCAGGTGCAATAACTCTGCCGCAGAGCGAGGGTCCGGCTCAGCCCCACTGCTGTGCTCACCCCACAGCCCTGCGCATACAGGGTTTGACTGACAGCCCGTGCCCAGTGACAGGGTTTAATAGTCAGAAGGGTGGATCTGGCAGATCAAAACATCATGGTCAGTCAAAAGGCAGCTCTCAAGTCAGTTTATGCCTGATCTTCAGCTTCTGCAAGTATAGGATACTGTGCATGAGATCAAGCGGAAAGTTTCTTCTTTAATTCTCTGGAAACGGAATTATTTAACTGAGCTGCTCTTCCCTGGAAACCTTTTACTTAAACATTACAACAGGGTGACAGAGGAGAAATTCAACACCACAACAACAGCCCTCGGCTAATCCATTTTCTTTTCTGGGACCAGAAAAGCTCAGACTGGGAGAAGGATATTTAAAACCAGTTCAGCGCTAAGAATGAGTGGCAGTTAAAACCAGAACGAAATAGAAAAGGATTTTGAAAGCAAATACATGACTTCATCCATCGCGATCCCAAGCGAAGTTAAAGCAGCTACAAACCATAGATAACATGGTGAGTTTTGATGTTTCCTCTTTCCTGTGAAGAACTGTGATGGGAGTGAAGAACTGTGATGGGAACGGCCCCTGCTCGGCTCGGCCAAATCTGAGCTGTGTGCAAGCAGCCTGAGATCCAGCACTACCAAGACTGCCCGTGACCGCTGAGCTCAGTGGGAGAGGCGAGCACTGGCAGCTTTGCAAAAGCACCTTTCAGCTCCCTTGGGTGCGCAGCCCGATGCCAGTTCCACATTTGCATCCCACCCCTCACGCTTGCTTCAAGTCCTGTGCGGATCCTCTCTTACCTCTGGCGTGGCTGCCCAGGGGGTTCATGCCTGGCCCAGCAGATCCCCGTATCCCACCCGTGCCTTGGGGTAACGTTACCTGGTGGAGCCCAGCCGCAGCCTTGTGAGCAGGGGTGGCTGCAGAGGTGAGCCCTGGGCCCGAAGGGACCGGGCAGGCAGCTGGGCTGGAGCAGCTGCAGCTACACAGGGTGCTGGGGGATGGATATGCAACAGATTTATCCTGGGTGTGAGCAACCCAACGCTTTCTGATCAGCATCTATGCATCTTGCTCTCCTGACTTCTTCTCCCTACCCCCAGGTCCTGGTGCTGGCTCTGCTCAGCAGATACCGGCTGTAAGAACAGGCTGAAGGCCTGAGAACTGCAGATCTCATGGCATGGCCACTGCATTCCTGACCAGCCCCAGCACTGCACTGGGACTGGGAAGAGGAGACCGATGTCGGCTGTGTGGCAGTGGCTGGGGGTGCATCCCTCTGGGTGCCCTGGAAAGCTGCTGCGGCTGCAGGGCTAGACTGGTTTGAGTCAGAAGAGCTTGAAAGTCATAATTTTATTTTCTCTCCTTCTCCCTATTTTGGGCTTGAGATTCTTGGATGTCTACTGCCTACTCCCCAGATATGTGACAGGGAGTAGGTTTGAGATAGTAACAATATTAAAATGAGTCAAAGTGCGGCATGAGCCGAAAGCACAAATGCAGAATAAAACCTCGCAGCNCCCTCACTCCTGCCCAGGGCAGTGACCCAGCCCAGCATGCTCGCACCCAGCCAGAAAGAGCAAATCTAATGGTCATCTGCTGGGAAATAAGAAAGCTCAGGCTGGTGAAGAAGTCATTTCATTGAGAAGGAGGAACGAAAGATGCTGTTTCCCCCACTTGCCAAAGTTCCTGAAGTCTAAAGCTGCCATTGCTGCTCTTGTCCTTACTCCATGGTAGTAAAGGGACTCATAGTTTTTTGGCAAGTCTGATTTCTCTCCTCCCTTCTCACACCTTGGATTTAAGGCTTGCTGTGTTCTTAATCCTGCAAGAAGCGAAGTAGAGGCTTCCCGTGGGGACATGAATAGCCCCATTGAAGTCACGTGCTGTGATTTCATGTGCATGCTCAGAAGTTTGCAGAATTGCGGTTCTCAAGCCTAGGGTCGTTTTTGGGAGGAGGGCCTGTGGTGCTCCAGGCACCTCACAGGAACTAAACATACCTGGACCATGGTTTCAGAGCCACTCATCTAGAGGGGGTGTTGAATTTGAAGCCTCTCCAGGAGACAGCGCAGTCTGGGTGTCCATCTTTGGCCCACCAGCTCAGCTCTTCACATTTCGCTCAGCTCCAGCGCTTGCCACAGCCCAGGACAGTCCCTGAATTGCAGTTCCCAACAGCAAATGTTTAACATCCCCCAAGTGAGTACATTTGATAAAAACATTTCATTACTACACTTCCCAAAGCAGCCCAGAAAGCACAGCGCTGTCAGCCCAATAAAATCGCTAAACAACTTCAAGCTATTAAAAGTCAGTAGGTTCTTGCACCCTCCACAGCCATAAAACCTGCAGAAATAGAGATGCCGGATGCTGATGCTATTTAAAGGGAGGGCACAACATCGTGTCACCATATGGTGATGCGGCGCCGGCCAAGTCCCTCGATTACACCGTATATAAACATTGTGGTGTCTCCGTTTTTCGCTTGCATCCAGCTTTCCTCAGGGAGCATCCCCAGGCTTCCCACAGAGCGAACCCCTCCCCCTCCGGCTCACGGGATGAGGAGCTTTTTCCAGCGCAGTATTTGTATTAAGAGACGATCAAGCTGGCTTATTCCCATCACGCAGTATTTTTTATATATTTTTAACTAGAAGCTATAAAATCCAGGAAACATGGATTTATGGTCTATAAAAGCCTTAGGGATATGACCTACCGACTTATGCAACTTTATTTGCCACTGGTCTCAGATGGAGCTCGTAGCCCAGTGCCCTGCTAAGCTCGTTTCGTGGTGGATTTTTATCTGGGCTCTGTTAAAGATGCAGATGTTGGGCAGGGGGAGAGTTCAGAGATGGAGGCTCAGAGGGTGGGTGGGCATCTGCTCCGAGGCACAGGAAAGCCGGGCCCGCAGTGGCAATGTTGAGCTTCTCCAGAGGAGTGGAAAAACCCCACCCCAATCTCTTAAGTCTCTGTGTTTTGCCAGGAGGGCTGGCGAGAGGCAGCTGACTTGCCGTGTGGAGCTGACGGCAGGTCGGGTTGACAGCTCCTCATCACCTAAAAAGGCTGCAAAACTGCTCCCTTACTCCCGTTGCAGGAAGTCTTTCCTCTGTCCTGGTGTTTCAGAGCGATGGTACCACCAGTTGGACGTTTCTGGGGATGCTCCTGGTGCCACCTCCCCCTCTTGGGGGGACTTTCTGATTTTCTCTTCCCACATGTGGAAAAGCACAATCCCTGCAGCAAGGCAAGGGTGGGCACCTCGCGTCTGGTGCTCTGAGTTTGTAACGCTGCTGTTGGGGGCTGATCCTGCCTCCTCCGCACCTCTGAGGTCTGGCTGGGAACAGGCCCCTGGCTGCAGCATCCTCCCTTCCCAGGAGGAATGAGTTACGAGCACATCTCCAAAGGGCAGGAGAACTTTTTTAGCGAGCGAGCACCCACACAGTGTTTATTTGCAAGTGAGTCAACCGGACTCTAATGGTTTTGTGGATGCCGCACAACTCACCTCTCTCATCCCAGGGATTTTCATTACCTTTTGGGCAATTTTGACAAGAATTCAATTTTCCCTGCCCACACACACACATCCTGCTGTTCTCTCATTGAACACATCAATTAGCAGCCAAAAAAAAAGTCCTCAGCATCTTTTCTCTCCTGGGTTCAGCCTCCCCCATCAGTCTTTAACACCATTTCCCAGTGCAATTACCCACTCCAAACTGCTGCTGGGTCTGGCCCGAATGTCTGAAACTCTTCATACCTCATTCACGTGATTCTCATCCCCACGGGCACGTCTCTGCCATCCCAGGGAGCAGGAAGCGCTGACCCAAGCGAGCAGGGACAGAGCTGTGCATGGCACCCCCAGCCCTGCGACAGTGTCTGCTGGGAGCACCCGTGCAGTGGCACAAGAAATGTTAAGTGGTAGAAGAACTATCAAGCTTTATCTCGTTCTCAGTATTTACCACATCTGGAGGAGCATCCAGAGGCATTCCAGCCACCTTTGCAAACCAGCGAGCTCTCTTTTCCTGCTTTTTATTCTTGCTGGCATACAGAGAATTGCACCATTTTCCACCAATCCAGTTGTTTCCAGCAGGTAGAAGCTGAGTTTTCAAGCCGAGAGGCACAGCAGGCTGCAGGGTGTCCTGTGGGTTTGCCCCTTTCTTGCTCTCCTCCAGACATTGGCTTTCAGCCCCTGCCAGACGGGACTCCAGGCTCTGACCCAGCGCAGCACTTGCGGAGCCAGGACAGGACCCCAGGACACAGCGCTCCCCGTCTCGGCCCCACACACCAAAAGGTGGAAGCCAAAAGGAGATGTGAAGTCTGTGAAGGTTTCCAACATGAGGGTTTGGTTGTTTGTTCCTTATCCCCCAACATTTAAGCTCCAGACCTGAGTCAGCCTGCAAAGCAGGAGCCCCTGGGCACAGCGATGCTTTGGTGCAGAGTTGGCAGCAGCAGCAGGCGATGGCAGGAACCCTGCAGAAACCACCTGCAGGGCCCAAAGTCCTTGGGCTCAGGGTTGGAAGAGGGAAGGGAAAGTTCCATGGCCAGAAGAGAGCGCCAGCCCCCTCACCACTGCAGCCAGAGCTGCTGCTTGCGTGCAGCTTTTTACCAGCTGTCACGAATTAAAGGGGTCCTTAACATCCTGCCTGCAAAGTGGGGCAAGGATTTTCCTGAAGCTGGAGAAGGGGCAGGCAGGGGATGCTGCAGAGCAGCTGCTTGGGCCTGGTGCAGTCCACAGGCAATGCCCACCCTGCCCAGCTCCTTCCCGCTGCCTGGGGCACAGGGGCTGCTCAGCACTATCCGTTTTAAAGAAGGAAATCTTTTTCCCTTCCTTTTTCTAAGCATTAGGTGCAACGGGCTGAAGAGGTCCCAGCTCCAGAGCAGCCGCTTTCAGCCTGGCCTCTTGGCTGGGGCCGTACCGGAGGCAGAGAAATCCCCACAACGCGACTTAACCACTGCCGAGAGGTGAAGGCAAGGGAGAGCCATCCTCTGAACCCTCTGATGGTCAAACCCTCCCACTCTCCTTTCCTTTCTTTGACCGCTAACACCACAGCTTCACCTTGAAGAGCTGTTAGAGGAAACCTGAAACGTGGATGTTGAAAGGCAGGGAGAAGAGAATACTCCAGTGTGAGTTTTGCCTCTAGGTCTCCATGTTGTCTTTGAATTCTAAGAGCACCATCTTGTGTTCAAACCCACCACAGACTGCGCCCAGCCCTGGGGTTTCCATCCCAATGACAAGCACAAGCAGATAATAACAAGCAATGTCCCTTCTCATCAGCTCCTGTCCTACGATCGCTTTAGAGTGTTTCGAAAAGTGGTAAAACAATCTGCATATCTGCGTTTGTCATCTCCAAACAGGGTTTGAAGAAGTTACCTATAACCACGCAAAATGGCAACAAGGCCTGAACACGGTGCCAGGAATTGGAGCAAGGTCTGAGGCCCGAAGGCCCCCTCAAAGCTTCTTTTGCAATAGACTTAAGGGGCGCTTGTGCCTCAGAGATCATCATAATGTTCAATAACATTTACAGACTATTGCTCCAGCAGCTTTCAAACAGATGAGAGGATGAGAAAAGGGAGGCGCTGGCAAAAACAATCCCTCATTTTGATTTGCTGTTCCACTGTAGAAAGAGCCCTTATCTCAATCTCCTAATAAATCCGAGGTTTAATTACCAGCAAACAAGTATTTTCCAATACAAGCATTCACAGAGACATTTTCCTTTCCAGAATGACTATTTACACACTCTGATTGGAATATTTTTGATAGGAGACTGATACAACCAAGGTAACTTTTAAAAAATCTGCTAGAGAAGCTGAGTGCTGTTCCTACGATCGCCGCGTCCACTGCGGAAGGGCCTTGGCATCTGCAACAGCTTCAAACTTCAGTCTCCAAATACCATTTGTAACATCTTAACCTAGTCCACTATTCTGTTAGCACTCCTCTCTCAAAACGGGATTTGAAAACTTAAATAACTTACCAACCAACCTGAGGGGCTGCCAGAAAAGCTTAAACGTTTCCAGAGTAAAGACTTATGATGCTTCTTCCTATTTAATATGTACACACGTTTAGCACAGGGCGATGCTGTGACGTGCGTGTGACACATCAGGACACAGCCCAAGGATAAACACTATTAAATAGAGGGAAATTGCTCAGTACAGCTGTTCTGGAGTGGCAAAAATCCTGCAAGAAAACTCCAGTAAAGGAGCAAAAAGATTTTTTAAGCATCAAGACGATAAAATTTCAAGTTGGTACAACACTGGTCACAGCACGTGTTGCTTTGGCTGAGCCATGGATGATTTTGTGTTTGCAAGTATGAAGTATTTGCATTCTAGAGGTGTTCAAGAGCAACAGGTTTATGTGGGGCCTTTATCAGTGCCAGGAGAAGCCAGAGAAACACGTGGCTGCATCGCATGGGCAAGGTGAGGGGCTGGAGGCATCCAGGCCTCAGCACACTAGCGCCAGAGGTTTCCATAGCACCAGAAGTTTCCATTACACCAGGAGGGGTGCATAGAGATAACCCAGTACTTGCAGTGGCACAGCGCTTGTTATGTACTAATCAGGATAAATCACTGGGACAAAGGGGTCAGGAAGTGGCAGACAAGCCAGGAAAGAAGTAAAACCTGGCTCTAAAAGTGTTCCGGTTCTGCAGCAGAACTGAATCTCTCGTCTCTTGGTCCTCATCCTTCTGCCTTAGAATTACAGTATTTCCTTCACTGTGCAGTGAGCAACCAACACGTGTTTGAGCTTTGGTGAATCTTTGGTAACGTGCTAAGAAAGCTTGAAAAATAAATTCCAGTGCCGGCACCTGTTTCATCTGAGCTGCAGTTACACAGATCTCCTCTAGATTCTTCACCTATCAACCAGCGGGTTTGTGGGCCAAGTAAGAGCAAAGGCAGCATCTGGGAGCCAGTCAGTGAACAAAGCTTTTCTTCAGAGTTTTTGCTTATACCCAGTCTGAGCAGGATTAGAGCTCGGGGCTGACTCAAATTATTATCGAAGATGGCAATATTTGGCTGCTAGTGTAAACCACCCAATGATTATGCCAAACCCCTTGGAACTTAACAAGAGACTACAAAAGCACACAACAATCCGATGCATGTTTCATATACATATTTATATATATTTCATGTACAAAGTTACATTCTGAACCCCATGGATTCAATAATAGAAATAAATACTGAAATAACTACACTGCTATATGAGCTTTTCTGCTCACAGAAAAGAAGCCTCAAGTTTTAACAGACAGCAAGTTCAACGCTGTAGTATCCATCTCGGATTACAGAGGCAAGTAAAATTCAGCGTAAAGTGTCCAACAGACAAAACTTTCCAAAATTACAGACCATAAAATGTTTAAAATATATGCTTAAAAGATTGAGAAATGTGCATCAACAAAAGAAAGGAAACTTAATCTTGTTAGAGGGCGGGAGAGACATTTAGTGTATAGAAAAATGCTTTGAGGTGCAACATAGGTTGTTACAATATGGCATAACCCTGTTAGAAAAAAACCCCAACATTTAATTTCCCTAAAGAACCGTATTTTGAGTTTACCGTGTCTTGTTTTACAGAGCAGGGCCTTCACAAGACCCTGCCTCAACAGGGCCACTTCCAAGAGTGCTAAATCAGGTTTAATCCTTTGGTAACTTTGATAATACTCACATGGAAATAAATATTCGGTTACACAGCATTTTAAAAGACACACGTTCTTTAGAACAGTTAGTATAATAAAACAGGTTTAACATTTGTTTGTTACTAAGGCAGCCTATGATAAAGTGTCTACGCTCTGCCAGCTCTATCTGATCCAACGCAGGAAGACCTTGACGAGAAGTGGACGATGCAGCAGCTTCTACGGCGCGTTTCACCTTTCCCATGCAAACACCCTTACCCAGGCAAGTAATGTGCTGCATATTTTGTGCTCGAAATGTTTCCAAACTATTCACAAGCTGTAGCTATCGAGAGATTAGTTCCTATTTATACGATGCTTTAAAATCACATGAGTGGATGCATAAACACATTCTGGAGATGGATTTTGGAGGAGGGTATTGTCACCTCAAAGCCTGGGCTTTCGACGTGCTTTATGCACCATTCAAAGCGACCTTCAGTAGAGGTGATAAATCCCAGTGCGCCGGGATGACAACAGGGACCCATTTAATCTACTGTACCTTAGGACGGGGATCAAGTTTTTAAAATGAGAAACAGAGAGAAGTGCACACGCCTTTAATCTACACCCACAGTGGCACACACAGTTAACCTACCGCTTTCTTGAAAACCCTTCCACTTTTGGACAGAAACAATCATTCTCTGAAAAATTTGCAAGAGTTGGCCCAGAGGTGACTAAAATGGCACGGTGGACCAGATACATTTGGCAAACGACCAGGTACACACTCGCCAGATTGAACTGCTCTGTTCGGAGCAAACAGCTCATCCCTAATTACGAAGAAAACGCTCTACAAGAACCGAGGAACGGAATTGTGCGCTTTTTTTTTTTTGTCTGAGAACATGAGAATGTGACAATCAACCAGTGAGTAAAAAAAGCTTTGGAGACTGTGTTTTCCAAAGGCGAAAAAAATGAATAATAATTCAATAAAAAAATTAAGAAGGTGGCAGAAGCAATGAAACTGCACCACTCACAGTGAAGATTCTGCACAACAGTAAAAGTTTAGACAGCATTTTTCTTAGACATCCAATTTCGTAAGTTAATTCAGATGTGCTTCAGGTTCAGTGTATATGTCTAGGTAAGTTTTAATTAAGTCTTTCCAAGAGTGTTGACTCTGTTTACTTTCTGTATTTGTATGATTTTTTAGAAGCCCCCAGACTTCATATTTAAGCCAAAGTACTTGAAGAGTGACGTTCAAGATGAATTTGGAAAGCAATTTATGAACAACATGCTCTCATCGCTTTTGGCATTCTGAAGAGAAAAATACTACCAAGATATTAGACATCTTTAATAAGGATTTTTTACTACATAGTCCATGTCCTAAATACATATTTACGAGAGGAACAGCTGTGTACAAAATATGTCGCTTAAAAAGTATTTATACATATAAATCTAACCAATAGACCTGAATGGAGGTTTTCTGGTTTATCAGCTATGATATGCATTTGAAAAAGCTGCCTAAATATATATTTACACAATAGACCTCAGCTAAATGTGTTCATTTAAAAAAATTAAGAAAAATATATAAACACATGTTTGCCTGATAGACCAGAACTGCTCCTATTGCATAAAAATGTTTAGGCAGTTTTAAAAAAGTTTCTATATTTACTCCTCTGCAACTGTTCAGTTCTCTCACATAACCGAGCTACTAAACCTCTCTGCTAATCTGAACCGAACAGTCCCGATCTTTTGGGGGTCGATGCCAGATGTTCATTAAAACCCCTCAAAACTTCTACTTTCCAGAGACTAAATGAAAGAGCAAATCTGGGTTGTTTTTTGTTTTGTTTTTTGGGGTTTTTTTTTAATATTCTGAAGTACAGAAATCATGAAGTGCTTAACTGAGGTGTGACGCTAATGGAGGAAATTCAATGTAAAAGGACGACAGTCTTCAACTCACACTTATGGTTAAAAAAATAGATGGTGAGTAGACAGAATGTCAGCCTAATATTAGAGTCTCCTGACTTTCATCAATTTTCTCAATCTTAGTGTTACCTGCTAACATTGTTGCTAAAATTATTTCTTTTTTTGATTATTTTTTTTTTTTTACTAAATTGGGGTATGCAACTACAAAAAATACATTTGGTACCTAATTCTCTGGCACTAAAGCTCCTTTACAATCTCACTTGGGCAGAATGCGTTTTTCCTGTACACTCTCAGTCTTTTCTCATGCTCTAATCAAGGTCTCTAACCTTCACACATGTAGTGCCTCATGAGTTTGACCAGCTAGGCAGAGAAGATCATTCTAGTGCTTAGGACATAAGGAGTTAAGACAAAGAAAAGAACAAAACATATCCCCCGTTCCAGAATTTTACAGTTAGTCTCAAATTTAAATCATCCTAAGAATACCCTTTGGAAACCAAGTTGTTCCATGTTAGGGAAATGGAAAAACTCTATGCTCAAAATTGCTCATTATCGAGGGCAGCAGTTCTCAAACTTTAAGGTTCAATAGTGAAACGAGAGTTTATTTAAATAGTCATCTTATTTCCTATACAATCCCCTCTTTCCCCACCCCCCCGAAATTCTGATGAATGTAAGAAATTAAACCATATACACTACGTCAGCAAGATCTGCCAGGTTTGAAAACAAAAGCTAAAATGTACAGTTTGCTTAAGCCCTCACTGAATAGTTGGATGAGTCTTAATAATCCATTTTATAATTTGCCAATTTTTTTTTTCTTCACTACTTTGGGAATCACTTTGCTGTTTTACTCAAGGCATCATACAGTGAAATGAAGCTCAGTTGTCATAAAGCTGAACTCAAGTGAGACTACCGAAGAAGTGAACTACATTAGATTGCTGTGGTACAGTAAAACTAATGTCTCAATTGCTTACTATGGTGTGCACACCAGTTTCGAGAGAGATCTGATTTCATCATACTGTTCCATGTAACACGGGTGCAGTAAAACAGCACAAGCTAATTCCTGTATAGTTAAAAGTATGACAGATTTGCAAGATAAAGTTAAACAGCAAAGAAATGCTTCAACATCATGTAGTGAAACAGGTTTCACAAAATAAAAAAACATGCAGAAGCTTTTTTTTTTAGCTTTTTTTTTTTTTTGCTTGTTTTTCTTTTCTTTTTGTTTTTTTTTTTTAAGGTCTCCAGCTGCATCCCACAGGCTCACTCACTGCCACACATTACTTGCCACACTATCAAGTGACTTCTCTCAGCTTTGGCTACGGAAGGTTCAAGTTGTAGAGCTTCTCCAAGGAGTTCAGATTCTCCACCTTCATCACCTGAAAAACAATCCGGCAGACAACAAACAGTATTAGCAGCGAATGGAGCAAAACAAGTGACATCTAGGTTCGCAAAAAGAGCCTCTCTAAAAGACAGTATGTTCCAGTACGTAAAGGGCGGCTACCAAGAGGATGGAAACTCCCTCTTTGCAAGGAGTCACATAGAAAATGTAAGGGGTGACGGATACAAGAGGCTCCAGGGGAAATTCCAACTAGACTCCAGAGGAAAGTTTTTCACAGGGAGAGCTATGAGACAGTGGAATAGTCCTCCGAGGGAAGCGGTGGATTCGTCAACTTTAGACAGTTTTAAGGCTCAGCTTGGCAGGGTGCTGGGGCAGCTCACTTAAACTGCATTTCTTTACTTTAAAGGGTTGGACAAGATGATCCCCAAGGTCCCTTCCTACCTAGGATACTGTGATACTGTGACAGTAGTTGCCATGTGCTCAAACAAAAGCATATTTGAGATTGCATTACAAATTGAAAGTCTGTTTTGTAATTATTTCAGAGCCTACTATTCTGGTGGTCATATTCTTCAGTTCTAGCCAAAAAAATTACTCCACTTTTCTAGCTATCCATATTCTACACAGTTCATCCCTTATAACTCTGTAAGGCAGAGAAACAACCACCTAATTTGCAAACCTGTGGTACCTCCCAAGCAGAAATGGAGATGGTTACACCACGGCGTGCTAGCATAAAGACACAAAGCATGTAAAGCGCTCTGAAAAGAAGAGCAGTAATTGAGCACAAGTGAGACAATGCAACATTCACATCCGTGATGAGCCCTTCCCTTTCTTTCCTCTTGTTGCAGCTATCCCAGCTCGTCACAGCTCTGCACAAGACAGCCTTAAGCCTGCTCTCCATTATTGCTCTTCAAAAGAGAAGCACAGTTTTGGAACTGCCTCTAAACTCCTGGTGACATGAGCTGCCTCGGATCAAAGGCGACAGCCTAACCACCGCACAAAGCTGCACGTAGACAGCAATCAACACGAACACAGAGGGAGTCTTGTGGTACAGAACAACATCAGTTTAATCAGACGAAATGGGAACTGACCTACAACTTCAGGAAGGTTTCAAGTCACAGTTTGGCTGGTTTTCTGGTTCGACTACTTTGGAGGTCTGAGGAACTGGCTCTTGAGCCAGTTTGCTGCACTAATGTGGTAATGGCAGAGCTAAGGCAGCTATGGTTCTGACACTTAAGTTCACGGCTTTGCCTCACGTCCCAAGGACACCAAACCACGTTTGGTATGTGGCTATACCAGCTTGCTCGGAGTGAGCGCAGAGTTTTTAGCACTCACTACAGCGTGGCACGGAACTGCCTCAAGTCCTGCCTCCTGCGTAACTCCACTGAGGTCACCAGCAGGAACTTGCTCTTCATTGACGAGTGGGATGACAGAATTTGGGCTGGCCTTCAGGGTTTTTTCTTTGTAGTGGTTTTTGTGGCTTGTTTTTTGTTGTTTGTTTGTTTTTGAAAAACGTAACAGACAGATTTAGGCAGAAGGTCAGAACCAGGGCTAGAAGTTGTGACTCCTTTTTAGGCACTTTTTGTCAAGGTCTCCAGCTCCTGCTTCTAAGCACGGAACCACAACCACTCCCGGTTTGTTGCATTTCCCCAAAACCTTCAATTTTCAAATGTTTACACAAGAAATCTTTTATGAGCTAGATCATGCAGAAGTGCAATCCAAGAAAAGCAATGATCAAAATAAGAAGGGCATGGAAAGATAACAGTGAACTACATTTTTCCCTTTTCACTCAACAACAGGTAAATTTCAAATGTTGTTCATTTAATACATGACTTTTTAATAGTCAGTCTGCGTATTTAAGTAACTCAGAACATGTTTCCCAGCAGTTAGAGACAGAAAACTGTCAAAGTAAGACTGAAAGCATAAATGCTCCAAGGTGGTACATGACTCCCAAGGGGAGTTTCAAATAAACAGTCAGCTCAGAGGTCATGGCTTATTGGGAGGAGGAGGAGGAGCTGAAGCCGGTGCATGTGAGAATAAAGATACTCCTGTCCTTGGACTTGCTTAAAGACACTGACTGACCACATCAATGTGTTCTGCAATTACAACAGAAGTCACCATACAGCTAATGACCTTTCAGTACAAAGAGGTTACAAATGATTTTAAGCTGTTTTCTTACCCATTCTGAAGTCAATATATCCTTCTCCACCACTTATCACCAACATCGATTTTAAGGGACTCTGGTTGAAGGACTCTTGGGCTGGTTTATCAGCCGTTAGCTCTGTTCCACCACTAGTCTGCGGGCAAACAACCTGACCTGGATTAAAAACAGAATACATTTTTATGCCATATCTCATGGAATAATATTGCCTACATTTAGGCACTGGATCCCATAATGCCTAACGATACACTTAATTTTGGATTCTAATATCTCTTCAGCAAGGCACAGAGCTCTAGCTCTGCTCTGATTTGATCTCTCTAAAGAGATGATGAATCTGTTCAGGCACCCACAACGGAAATCAGAATTAAATGCCTCTCGATAGATTTCAGAGCACAGGCATGCAGATCTAGAGAATGACATGGAAACAGACTTAAAAGACTTTCTGACAGACAGCTGAAATGATTCAGTGCATGTCAGCCCATTAAGCAAACTTCTGTCATTTGCTTCCAGCACAAGAGGTGCGTAGAAGCACTGAGAGGGTGTTTAAGTTGTACTGCAGCTTCCAGGAAACTCCTAGCTTTTTCAATTGAGATTCTTTCCTTTGGAGGCTTCTCCCTCAGTAGCTCATCCTTCCTGCAGGATGTCAAACTCTTAAACTGGACCTTACATCAATAGCAGTCGACCACCTTCTTAAGAGGTAAGTACTCACCACACTACCTTCCTCCCAGATGGAAGCAAAGCACTTCCCTTTGTGACCAAACCCTTTCCCTCCCACAATACTGCATTTCAGAATTAGACAACTCTTGTAAATAAAGTATTATCAATGGTTTCGGAATGTACAATTTCATACACTCGCTACCTTTGCCCAAACTCTACGCTTAACTAAGCAAATGAGAGCAAAAAAGAAAGGTCATTTGAAGAACGGTAATAAAACCTCACCGGGTACTGCGACAAAGAATTTAACAGCATCGCGGTGCCCATGGAAGCAAAGCTGCGCGTGTGCCATGGAGCAATACGGTATGAACGTTCCTGGAGTCACTTTGTCGCTGTTTTCATCGCCGTATACACGTATTACACTCCCCGGACGGTTTCCGGAGCCTGCTGCTGCTTTATTAGCTGTAAAAGAAGAAAAGTGTTTGCTACTTGAAAATACAAATTACAGGACTGGTTATTTGTTAAGAAACCTTATGGTACCATCTAAAAGCTAAAGCCAACTTAGATAAAAATGAAACAGGAGGGCAGCAATGCCAATTCAAGACAGAGCTGGAAAGAAAAAAGATTGCATGCTTCGTTATTTTAAGTACATCAGAAAATGGAGCAGGATTCTTATTAGTCTAGCATAAACACCAGATTTTAACATCCTACTTTTGGAAAAAAAAATAATTTGTGAAAAGGACTGTGTCTTTCATAGCAAATAAGTACCTCTAACGTGTTTCAGTATGAGCAAATTCAATGTAGTCAAACATACAATTAAAGAGAGTTTCATTCCAAGTAATCATAGGGTATCCCCTCGCCAGTAAAAATTCTCTAAAAATAGCCACCCGTGGGCATGAAGGAGCTACCCTATTGCAATTCTACATCTAGTTTTGCCTGGGCATTTTTAAAATCCATTAAACCAGAGAAGTACTCATGCTAGACATACAAGCCATCTCCATTCCAAAGACTATCAAAGTAGTGAAAGAAACAGTGATTTGTAACAAGACAGTAAATGATGTGGATTAATGACAAAGTTATAAGATATGGTATCACATTGGCTGGAAGAAAAAACAAAGTCTGTATGAAAGGTCAGCTGCAACACAGGATGATATACTAAACTGCTGAGCAGATTGGTGGCCATTTAGCAAACATAAAACTGCTGCAATGCAGTAACTGCAAGTGGAAAAACATTTAGGAACATACAGAGGGTAAATCTATAAGGAGTGGGAAACAGCCTCGAAGTGGCTATTAGAAGCCTGAAAATAGATTTTTGTTCAGGATCTGCACTTACCCCTCAGCCCCAGTAAACGTCCCTGGTGGAGGATTACAGCTAAAGTGAGAAAGGAGGAAAGGGGAAAGGGATAGGTATGACAGTAGAGGAGAAGGATTAATGAGAACCCACCACTCTCGTATTTTGGTTTTTGATAAGGTAGAGCTTAAATTTTTAGCTCCTAAAACCAGTAAATATCTCATTACAGAAGATTCAATTAAGTCACCAAAGAACAGCATCTTGTTATGAAAGTTTCAGTACAGAATGGACAAGGAAAGCACTGCCATTTTCACGTGCTTTATCGCTATAACGTTTGTTATTGATTAGCAACGTTTCCCCTTTCTCTCTTTCCTTGGCAGGAGGCTCCCCAAATCCCAGAGAACAACTCATGTTTTCAAGTGCCCTTCCAAAATATCATCTGCAGATCACGAAGATGCTCTGCTGTTGAGACCCAGGGAATTGAGGTATGCGATTGTTTCTGCAAGGATGTGGTTGTTTCTGAAAACCATGAATATTTGTGAACAAGGGCTCTCAAACCCACTATCAGGCTACCCACAAATGGCTCTTCTGACTCCCAAACAACTAGTAAAACTGAAATGAAATCAAATAGCTTAAGAGGGATTTTCTTCATGTTCGCTGCTGTTTTGAAACAAAACTCCTCTGGAAACATTTCATTCAGCTTGGCGCAAATTAAGAGCTATAATTTTTGAAAGCATGATTTAAACTATTTCAAATCCATGATAGGAAGTCCATCCTTCCTTAGTACATTCATGCAATGCAAAAAAAAAAATAAAAAATAATACATTTACTGGATGGATGCGCAATGTAATGGAACAGTATGAGAAACAATGCATGTATGTGCTGTTCAACAAAGCAGATACAACATGAAGTGTTTTTACGATTAAATTATCCTAAAATATCACCTGTCACACTGTACTGCTTTCTATATCATGACAGTACAGTTAGAACTATCAAAATTCTGTATTTTATTTTCTGAAACCTCTGTCTATGTGTTTTAACATCAGTCTCAGGCACAAGCATTGGGGTTTTGTTTGTTTGTTTTAAATGCAATCAATTTACACACAGATTCTTCCCAAGCTTTACCTATTTAGGATTTGTTTGCCCTTGAACAGGACTGTTCCCTTCTCCCAAGGTTCGACTGCCCATGTTTGAATGCTTCCTCTCCCACCCCCAGGTAATTTCAGCCTGTGATAAGAGTTTGGGGTCTGCAATTAAGCAGATACCTGGATCTGCATTATTGGGATTTTACCAGGAAGTTGGTGCCCTACTTGTAGAATGTATTTACAACTCCCATGGCTTTGATCGTGTCCTTTAAAGCAGTGGGTATTACTGCTGTTCCAGTCCTTTACATCAGCTTTGTGATGAATTCTCAGGAGCTAAAGCCAATCAAATTGCATTAGCAACAATACCAACTTGTTTAAACCAAACAAAAATCTACTTTAGTGATCATATGGCAATCAAAAAGAACATTAATGAGAAAATAAAGCCACCTCTTACAAGCAATAAACTTCTATCATTGCTGCTAATGCTCATAACACGTCTAAGGCTTCAAAGCGTCTCTTTCATTCAAGCCGCAGCAACTCTGCTCAAACTGAAGTACAGAAGATTTGAGATGCGCTTTTTTGTTCAGAGAAATTGTAACCATGTACACAGATCAGGTGCTAAACATCACACAGGCCCAATCTGTTACAAACCTGAAAGATTCAAACCTGGCAGTAAAGCTTTCTATCCATTAGCAAGCATCTGAATGGCGTTTAATATTCTCTTTTTGCGTCTACAGCATATTGCACAGTGCTATTCATTTATATTTTACTTACTTTCTGTTAATGGAATGGAGATGATGACACCATTTCCTGTTCCTACCCATAAACGATTACAAGACACCATAAGAGCTGTGATTCTCACAAATGAGAATCCCAGTTTACCAGTACCTAAAAACAAAAGATGCTTTTCATCAAAAATTATGAGCAAGAATAATTTTAGTTCCATAGCAGAGATTCTTAACTCCAACTCCCAAAACACGAAGACAAGCAATTCCCTCCCACTTCAAACAGAAACAAGGCAGAGGAGTACATTTAAGTTGTAAAGGTAACTTAAAAGTCTAAAACATTCTTTTAATTAAGTTGTGAACATATATAGAAAGAGACCAACTGTGAGAAAGCACAGAAGGTCTAATGGCTCCATAATGCTGCACAGTAAAATCTTTTGGGGCTTACAGCAGCAGGGCAGCTTTTCAAACCAGCCAGAAAAAGTGAGTTTACAGATGTAAGGTAATGGTTTCTCATCCACTAAAATGAATTTCTCATCCATTAGCACTATGAGGGGAGTGGAAGAAAGCGGCTGACCAGCAATGGCACCAGTAGTTGCTTGTGAAGGATTTCCCATGGCCCGATTCCCTGTATTTGTGGTGTTATGTAGGTGGTCAAACTGCTCTTACATGAACATTAATGAAAAAATCAGAGAGCTTATTAGCTTCAGTAGGAATAAAAATTTGCTATTTTGCATTTGTAATTTCTTTTAAGAGAGGCTTTTTTTTTTCCAGGCAAGCCCTGGATTCTTCCCATTCTTGGATTTAAAAAGGCATCCGTACAGTAAAAAAGAGCAAGATTTTAGTGTCTCTGTTGATGCCTGCCCAACCCAATCACCATTTTCTTCATTAGGCCTGAGATTTTAGGGACACTTGACACATCAGGTAGGATCAACAGACTGTATCAGAAGATCCGTCATCCTCACCACGTGTTACAGACTGATTTAGGCTTCTACTCCCAGAT
>WEIS01000676.1:0-10715 GCA_013389965.1 Todus mexicanus | reverse complement strand
ATTCTGTGATTCCTCTCAGCCTCAGACACAGAGACCTTCACTGTTCTCCTTCCCTGTAGCATCTTATACGCACTCAGGTGTCTCTCTCCAGCTACACACCACTGAAAGAAAACTGCAACTACTCCCACAGCTGTAACTATTTACTCTAGGTACTAAAACGCACACAGACTAATGAAAGTTAGCGTGAGATTTAGGCTTTGAACAGACACTACCTGAATCCCTGGTAACATCTTTAGCTCACATGCTGCATTCAGACTGTTAAGCCTTGATGCTCTAAACTCTCCACAGACTGAACTTCCATTGACTTTAACCTGCCCAGCCATAACCTTTAAAGCCAGTCTCCCCCAATTATTGCACCATGTGCAGCCCCGGTGGATCTCTAAATCTTTCAAGAGGTTTGTAATTTGGTGCATTCCCTAAGGAAGGCTTGGAAGGGGTCCAAGGAACAAGGCTAATTTAGGAGACAGGAGAATATGTCTTCTGAAGAAATGGCTCCAAGACCTTAACATGTTGGGCCGTGAAAAAGGAGCAGGTGAGATAGTATTTAATTACAGTGTACAAGTACCTAAGGGGGTGAACACAGAGCTGGGTCTGAATCTATAGCAAAAAAGGTAAAATATGAGGTCATGGGCTGAAATTGAAATGTATTTCTCTCAGCAGAAGGCTACTCTATATATGCAATAATCTAGCTGAACTTCTAGGGTTAAAAATGGAGACAATATTTAAAAGCTAACAGTAAGAAATATGTAACTATTTTTCTTCTCATTAAATGCTCTGATGGTTTATGTACATAGTATTGTAGGTCTTGCAAAATGGCATGATTCCCTCCGTGGTCTGGTGAACATAGAAGAACGCAGTGAATACTGTGCAATTCTGATGAACTTCTGGCAGGTGAAAAGAAAGGTTTCTGTGACATTGAAAATAGTAATATGGTAATAGCATAAGTCGGCATTCCACCTTACTCACCTTTTTTGTGTTTATGTAATAGGGGAAAATAAAAGATCTAACCTGGAAGCTGAGTATATCACGTGAAGCATGAATTTAGCCTCCCTTTACCAAAAAATGGTGTTTCTCCACTAATTTACAATGATTTGGTTTTAATTTTTTTAATCACTTTGTGCAGGAGATAGTCCAATTTCAGCTGATACCTCTGACTCTGAAAAATGTCAGAACACATGGAGGCAACTGAGACATTGGCCTACCCCTCTGCAATTTGAGTAGCTTTGTTTTCACTCATCTCCAATCACTTAATCATCTACTAATGAAAAAGATACTCAGAGAAAAGGTTAATGTGAGATTTAAGTTGTATTTGTGGGGCATCAATAAGCAAGTCATTATTTTAGATAGTCTACATTTGTGCTGTAGGTTTCCTAAACAATGTTCAGAGTTTATATACTTACTTCACCAGAAGTGCAAGAAAATAACAAATAAGCCAGTGGGTCTTTCTGCCAATATCTCTGTGTATGTGTTGTGCTTCGGGGTTTTTTTAGGTTAACATCCTATTAACAGGTTTGATAGACTAATCCTAAGTCTATAGCATCTGTAGAGGATCAGTTGGAGATGGGGCATGCCTAGAACTACTATATGTTTCAAAGGTCCCTGCTTGAAGTACTGAGACTTTGATTGCTTCCCATAGCACGTTAGAGCACTGTGTTGGTCCCCTCTAGCAATGCAGATGCTCCAAACTAAACCAAATGGTCCCAGGAGCTTGCTTTTTGTCTCTCCTGTTGAAATGAGTGGTTTTGGGCTGGGTAGTCATGGTGAGATTCATTTGGGTGGCAAAGATAACCTGTCTATAGTGGTCATCCTATGCTTATTCTTCTATCCCTTGGAGACAGACAGACTCTTCTAGCACGTAGCTCATTTGAGGAAAACGTTGAAAACTGGTCACATAGACTGTGCCTAACAGGCCCTGGCTGAAAATTTATAAAGGATTTATCCAGTTGCCATAATTGTAGCCACTCAAATGCAACATTTTTTTCTCCTCCAGGGCCTTCCTTGCCAAGACAGCTTCAGTAAGTAAAACTGAGACTGTCTTGTATGACCTTCAGTTTATTTCATCTGCGTAACTTTTAGACCAGTACCTGTGACAGCAATAATAATCTTTAAAATTAGGTCAATAATCCTCCTTTATTGATTTTGACAATCTATGTGAATTTTCTAGAGCAGAGACTATTTTCTGTGAAGTCTGGATTACTGCATAGAAGAAATCATCATTTATATCTTCAAAAAAAATTTAGCATTTTAAAATATATTTCACTGCTGCTCAGGATGGAAACAATTTGTTAATTTCTTCAAAACAGGGATTCCAAAAAGAATTTATATTAAAAACTGCTTTTATATCTTTTCAAACTACTTTCTGTTATTTTGGAAAAGGCATTTTATTAATGCCAGTAAAATGCTTCCCTAAATTAAGTGAAAAATAATAGAACTAGAATATGCATCCTATTATAATGTCATACTACAAGATGTCAGACTAAGAGTACCAAACATAAACTTACTTTAAACATTCTATATTTTTCCTACTTCAAAATAGTTGAGTTTGCTGGGGATTTTTTGGCAGGAAATAATTATGCTCACAGTTTAGTGAAAAGAACCATTTTTAAAATAAAATGCCTTTGAGGAGCTTTAGTTTTGCTTCCATCCCATCTCCTCACATCTTTCCTTAGCTAAGTCTTCTAGCTATGCTAAAATAACCTAATATTTTATATTTTGCAGCTCAGATTGATTAATTACCAGGGTGCACTAGTCAATAAAATGAATAATGCAGCAATGACATTTTTTACAATAAGTTGAGAGTACTGCTGTGGATTGCTTTATTAGATGATATATCTGTAAGATCTAGTTATATTAATCAACTTGAACAAAATACAACTAGACAGCACAGTCGCAAACATGCCAAACCAAGACTGTGAGCCTCAGCAGAAGACACACCTCAGCAATGTTTTGCTCTAATCCAGACAGTCATTTGGAGCAAACCACCAACTGGGTTTAATCCTTTGTTGTTGTCATTGCTCTTTGGTGTGGTATCTTCTGAAGAACTCTCTTAAATAATGACATTAAATAAGAGCTGAGTAGCTAATGGAGGAGAATCTCATCTCTTACCAAGAGATTGCTCATGAAAGAAATTCTAGATTCAGCTAGTAGAGAAAACAGTTCCCTTTGCTCATATAGCTTATTTCACACAGGAAATTGCTTTATGTTATGCTAACAAAAGAAGTGTCTTGAGGACTTATTTTGCTAAAACAAGCTGCATCTCTCTGGAGAGCAGTTTTGCAGGATCTTTTTTTTTTTTTTTCTTTAAGAATAAACAAGGTGACAGGATGAGAATTACTTCACAAAATGCTCTGAGGGTAAAAAACAATCCTGTTTCTAGTAACACGTTACTTAAGAAGTATAAAATACCCTGCCTTTTGTCTTTAAATTCGATGTAAAACTTAATTCCAGAAGTTGTAAGATGCAAAATGTTGTAAAAATTATATATATATATTTCTTTTCTTGTTTCCTACATGGTCTTCCCCCTATAATTGTGATAGAGTATTTATTTTTTTCAGTACTTTATGGAATCTTGAAAAAGAGGCACAAATACAGAAAATGACATTAAATAGCTGGAATTATCATTATTTGAATGAATGGGGTTTAATTGATCTTTGGCTGAGAATCTTCAAAATAGACTGAACATTCACTTAGAAGAATGAATGGTACTAAACACAACAGGAAACTGTGGGGTTGCATTGACCTATCAACACTTCAAAATATTTACTTTAGATAGTTGAAATAGTTTGGATGAGTAAAACAATGTAAATCTCCCATAAATCAAACTTGTACAAAGAAAGCATAAGGCCAACAACTAGCTAAGTGGTCTTCCAGCAAAATCACTGAAAATATTTTCATCTATATTTTTGAATTATTCTTTTTTCCACACAAATTTAGGGTGACCAAAAACCTCACAATACCCTAATGTCTTCTTAGTACTAAGGCACAACTCAGTGATGTTTTCATGCCTTTTTAAAAGTCTTTTTAATGCTTTAAAAAAATTATCCCTGATGTGACTGTAAAATTAGCATTTGGTGATATATATCAGTATCTCTACAGCCTTCAACCAGGCTCATGAGCCTCTAGGGGCTGACTGGCCAATATTTGCATTTATATATGCTCACTATGATCTGCCTTCTATACAGTTGTTTGTGTTTTCCGTAATTATTTGTGTCGTGTCACGTTCAGAGGTATAGGCTGTGAGTTCCTTGAGTGGGGACTCATTCCTGTGAATTTACTGCACTTCACGCAGTAAAGAACTGATTCTTTATATGGTGCTCTGGCTCTACCACAATATAAATAACATTTTTTTTATTGGCACAACTCCTTTCAGTCAAAGGAGAAGTCATGGAAAGAGCCAGTGAAGAAACAGAGATCTCGTCACTTCAAAATCATGGGTTTTGAAGCCTATCTCTCTGTAAGATGTTATCCAGAGAAAGCAAGAATTATATTTTGAGAATTCTAGTGGTATTTTTTAATCCCCATCAACCTATTATTAAACACATTCTGGATCTTTTAAGGTATTGACATAGCAGCAAAAAAAATCCTGCCTTAGGCCACATTTTCTAAACCACAGATCTAACTACAGATATGATGCTTTTAGTAAATTGACAGAGGGAGCTGTAAGAATGGTTTAGATGATTCATATTATTCCTCTGGGCAGAGTAGCAGCTTAGAGTCCTCTGAGTCAGCTTTGGTGTTTCCTCATCAGGAGGCAGCACATTGTTAGAAAATACCATTCGGAGGCTAAAGCAACTCCTCTGTTGTAATTGGCCTTTGGCATTGACAAAGTTTTAGCTCCTTTTAGTAGGAAATCTCCCTATGGATGCCAGCTAGATCCAAAGTACTGCTTCTGAGTCATCTTTGCATCATCTCTTCTTCATTTCTGAATTTTTACTTTAAGTGCTTTAAGCACTGATTAACTCAGCTTCTATATGCCCTTGCTTTTGAGCCTCAGGTTTGCCAGTGCTGCCTAGATGTTGCTTTCCATTCTGGTTTAAGTCTGAAAACAGACCTGATGGCTTGCCTGGTGTGGAAACTTGGGCCTGTTTAGCAAAAAGACTTGAGGCGAGCAGCAATCAATCCAGTAAATGTGTGGGAGCTCAGGGTGTTGCACACCCTTCTGCCCCTATCCCATGGCAAAACCCACATGGTGACCTATGCTTATCACACCAGGCTGTAAAGCAGAACCTTCTTTCCTGGAAACAGATTTTCTACTTAATAGCATTTATGGTAGATGGATCCATTAACTCAGAAGAGATGACTTCTCATTGCTCAGGAGCTGGAAGGTTTGGTTTCTAGACCCTCAATCTGAAACACTGCTCACACTTTTCAGGAAAGTTCATCAGCCACCAAATGCTCTGCTGAAAGGGAGGTGAGATTTACAGGGCAAAAACTAGTGAACAAGATGGTACTAGGATCTTTGGTCTATTGCAAGTGGAAGCTCCCTGGAAAGGGAGAGTCTCAGGCCCTGCTCTTTGCTCCCACTTACTTATTTTTCGCAGATTATTTGTGACACTGAGACTCAAAATCTTTCTAAGATGGGCTGAATTACAGCTTCATATGTAACTAAAGAGCATGAGCTCACCTATTCTCTGACCAGTGCCAGTAAGTTGTCAGATCACTCAAACACATAGCTCAAAAATACCAACTTCCACTCTAGATCTAAAGCATTTCCAGCTCTCTGGGAAAGAGAGCCTTCATTTCAGTCCATGTCAGCCCTAAGTCCCTCCCTCGACAATTCTGCCCTTAAGGTCCTTGCCTTTAATCTTCATCCCCATGGGTCAAGCTAGAGACACAAAAGGCCCCATACCAAATGCATTATTCCTGTATAACAAGCTTACAGATGTGTGCTCCAGGCATCACCAGAGCCAGACAGCTTGGCTTGCCATAAGGCGGAGTTGTCTGGGCTTGCCAAAAGGCAGAGCTGCCTGGGCTACCTCCTCTCTGCCCTGAGAGAGGTGCTTCTAGAGACCATGAGAGGTCATGGACCCTGCAGTGGGGCAGCTCCCTCTTGCCTGCCCAACCATGGCTACATGGACAGTCCTGTTCCTGCTTGCAAGGTATCATTCATTCCAGAGCATCCATCAAGAGAAGAGGAACATCAGGAGTCCCACCTGTTTGGCATATGTAGGACAAATGGACACGCAGGGATCATGAAGGAGAAAATATATGGGAATGGGGTGCTAAGGATTGGCAGAAAAGTGTCTGGCAGAGGACAAGCATTGGGCAGATGGAGCTGAACAACTAGATTTTGTCACTAGGTCACTTTGGGAAGAGCTTGGAATCAGTTTCTCCTGTTTTTCAACCTCTCTCTTTTATTCTGATTCCATAATTTTTCATACCTCTGTAGCAGACAGACATTTGGTTGCATCTTCTACTGCTGTAACCCTTTCTGCCCTAATAGCTTCGCCTTTCTGGCCTTTATTCTTCCCTTGAGCAAAGCCCATTATTACTGACTGTTAGACAGAGATGGGGTAGAAAAGTGTAGCTTAATAATGGTAATCATACAGAAAAAAAAATTTCCAGAGTCTGGAAGAGACTGATAGAAAACATCCTATGGCTCAATAGTTTCTATAAGCCTACAAAACAAAGTTTTGCTAAGTTGACAGATGTGTTACTGAATAATGGCTGCATTTACTCTCTTTCTCTCCAAACAGTCCCTTCAAAAGTCTCCTTTTAAGAGACTTTTAAAAGCATCTTTTTTAATCTCAAGATGTGAAATTACTTTCATAGCAGGACGACAGTTGCAATTCCCGCTTCAGCTAACTTTGTTCAGATACTAACTTGCTATATCTTCATCCCAGTAATGTTTATAGATCTCAGTCCCTTCCAGTATTCAGCACTTGCCTACCTGTAATGTCTGCAGTGCTCTAGCTTGTAAAAAAACAGCACTGTGAGAGGGAAAGCTAATGTTTAGCAAATATCAGAAGAAATGGCAGCATAAACGAGGCTCTAAAGCCAGATGTTTATAGCAATGTAGCAGGCTTTGAACTTATTCTGCAAGATCAATATTTTTAGATTGTCTGAATTTCTAGAGGCAATGTTTTCAATTTGAAAGCTTTTTAAGCCTGGGTGAGAAGGTGAAGAATATCAAGGGAGATGCATAGGAGCCAAAGAAGAGGCATCAAAACCAGCACATTGGAAAACCTCCAGTTGTTTTAACTCCAAAGAACACCGAGTTTTACCATGCATGTGGCATACAATGCTGTATCTATGTCTCATAATTTGGCTTCTGAAGGTGTTTGTCCTCTCTCTCTGCATCACTAGTGGTCACTTTATCTCTGCTGCACCAGCTTGTTCCTCAGGCCAGACAAACTTCTGCCTGTCAAGTGCTCCTGCAAAGATTTCTAAGCTTCTATGCACTCCTATGAGGAATGATTTGTCACCTATTTTTTTGGGAGAGGAAAAAAAAAATTAATGCATTTAATTCAGCCTCATCTACTGTTCCTGGTTAAATCTAGAAATACCTTCTGTTTAGAAATTGTGTCATACTAGCTGTTACGGAGTAAGAGACGCTCACATCATTGCTGAATTTGTAACAACAAACATGCAAATATGTGACTGCTGATCTTCAGTTGTCTTACTTCTGTTTTGCATAAGCTCTGCCCCATATCGAAAATGCTGCACAAAACAAAGCCATAACGTTTTCTTGAAGCAAGTGGAAAAGAAGAATTTTAAAACCTTGAAACTAGCATAACTTTATTTTTTTAATTAGCAGACCAAATACCTATTAGAGTAAATGGAAATTTTGCCACACAAATGTTAATTTGAGGTGAGATGGTGTTTGATAAAGAGCTTTTAGACCGGGCAGTACGCAACTAGATGCCACTGCTATCTATGAACAGAGTACACATATTTGAGGGAACCTTCCTAGTTGTTTTTTAATACTAGTTGCTCCTTAAAATACAACTTTTGCAGTATGGTGGGCATTTTTACAGTAGTGTTTAAACAGTCTCTGATGTATTACTTCCATATGCAGGATTCGACTGACACCACTAAGTAAAAACTCTCCCAAAGCAAATCCTGGAAATTAGCAGGCCAGTGTTTTATGTTATTTGCATAGGTTGAGGTTCATAACCGAAAGAGTTCTTCTGGGCACCCAGAATACTGAAACTGTCTTCAGCCTGGAGGTTGGCAGGTGCACATGTATGGTGGACATTGCTGTTCTGCCATGTATCTATGTTGTACAGGTAAATGGAGAGCGGTGAAGGGGCTCTGTAGCAGTAAACCCCTAGCAGGTAAACTCACCGGCACCCTAGATCTTGCTCTGAGAAAAGGAAACTCAACTTTATCTCATGTAGAAGCTTCCAAAAACCTTCTACTCACCTGTACCCACACTGATACGGTGTATGTTTAGGATACTTTCAAATATCTTTGGAATTGTTTATGCAAGGTAACATTCTTCACTTAACTGAAGGTTACCTGTGACATGAATTCACTAAAAATGTGGTGCTGCCAGGTAGGTACCGTATTAAAATTAAAGGGAAGCTTAGCCTTTTGCACAATTACACAAACATGTAAATAACTCACACAGAAGCACGCTAAAATGACACTAATTCCTTATCACAGCATGCAGTCAAAAATTAGCATATCTTGTTTTATCATTTCCCTCTCTCTATTGACACCTGCTTGATAGCCTCTCTCATTTGCAGGGTGAAGCAGGAAACCACAGGCTACAAAACCATAGGATCGTGTAATTAAAAACTATGTTGTAATATACATTTTCTGTGGGAACAAGGTGGAGATGTGTAGGCAGCCCTTAGTCTGATATTTGTCAATCTCTCACTGTGATGGGAACTCCTAGGAATCTAAAATCACAACAGCTCTCCTGATTGAAAGGGATGATGACAGTAGTGCATTATAACAAACACATGAAGAGTACATCCCAACAAGCAAAGTCTTACATCCGTATTTGTATATGTGGCAATATTCCATTAGTGTATGGGATTTTAGGTTTTCAGCACATAAAAATAATAGGTTAAAATGTGATAAAAAATGGTAATAAGTATGTTAAGTTGTGAATATAAGCAACTGAGGGGAGGTGTTATAATTTTCTATATATTTGTACACAGTTTGACCTTGACCAATGTAGTTAATTTTCTTCTGCTGCAGCAACAGAAATTTTAAATAAATACAAATCCTTATTAGCCCATTTATTTCTTATCACGCAACCTATTTCCTGAGCTCAAAGCATGGTTCCAGGGTTTCTTCAAGCCCTGAGGATATAATTTTTTGGGAAGTGGCACAGCTAATTTTCCACTTGCCACACGTCCTTTGCTTTGTTTCCTACATAGGGCTCTACTTTTCCCAAGAAAACCTGAGAGTAACTCTGGGTTTGAGCATCATCTTGCAAAGCAGGGCTTGACTAATGCAACACAGCTCTGTAGCTAATAATACACAGTCCCTTTATGGTGGCAGGCACATGTTCATACAACTTGTGGTGATGAGAGATGTACAAGACTGATTCCCCGTTCCCCCACCCCCAAAAACACAAACAATACTCATTTACTGCAGTTTAAAGAAAGAGAGAGGTGGCAGCAAGAAACCTGTCAGCAGTAAGTGCCCTGGTGCAGGTGGCCGGAGGCGGTGACTTGTCATGGCCATTCTTCCTGGAATGGCTGGTTTGAAATTTATGTCTGGCTGAGGTGTACAGGGAAATCCATATTTCATAGAGCTACTTCACCCTATCATCGCTTTGGCTCAGGGAGCCAAGGTTGCATTAGTTACAGTCTCTTATAATTTTTAAGCTTCTCTTGAGAACAGTGGGGAGTAAAATACGTTTTAAAAAACAGCCAAAGAGAGCTTGGTGCTTTGAAATCAGAATGTTTATCATTACACCAACGATCCCTTTGGAGAGGCACACTTCAGAAGTGGCTGGTATTTTTCAAAAGGAGAGGTCTATGGCTTTTTGAAGATCAAGCCCTCTTAAGATATTTTGTGATGAAAATATCAAAAACTTAAGCTGTATGGAGCATTAGGGTAGGAAAGCACTGAAGGCATTAACTGAGAGCATTTGTTCTACCATTTGTTTTACCAGAAAGCTAGTGAAGCAGTCAAATATATATATTTACTTGCGTTTTGGCTTTTAAACTAAAAATGACCAATGTGCTGATTATTCTTAGTTGTTAGAAATTATTCTATATCTAGCATGACAAATCTACACTAGCACTTCAACCTGGTATGATTTACAATGACTGAGTTTCATGCCCATGGAAAACTGATTTGTTAGTAGATCTTTAATTCACACTAGGATGGTACGAGGCATCCCGAACCACAACAGAGTCTCTATAAAAGTACAGGCAACATGCACAAATAAACACACTGGCATTTTTAATGAAGATTGAAACTGAATTTCTAGTATTTCTAAAATTCAGTCAAGGCAACTAGCGTTTTTTTCTCTTGTCTCAAGGGAAAAAATCTGACTAATTTTGCTCCTCTCTGATATCTGAATTAATGACTTATCTGCAACAATCTGAAGGAAAGAAAATCTCTTACATTAACACAACACACTTTGTACTTATAATAGAGAGAATGAAAGGCAGCATCTATCTCAGAGGTTGATATATTTGAATAGAGTTGCAGAGGCCCCTTTCTAGTGAGAGGAGGGTGTTGACCATTTGATTGAATGATTATATACTGTGTAGAACCTGGGAAAATATCATTCTGGTTGTTTAAAG
>WEIS01000675.1:0-10593 GCA_013389965.1 Todus mexicanus | reverse complement strand
CTGCTGCTTGAGCTGCTCTGGTTTTTAACGCAGGTGTTGGAAACCGGCCGGCAGAAGGTTGTAAGCAATCTTGTCTTGGACAGGGTAGTCCTTATGTGAGAGAAACAGGAAGGAGATAGGGAACGACAACAAAATTCGGGGGCTGAGTTTAGTGTTGGCCAAGACTACTCCTCTCCTGACTGATTTGAACGTCTTGGGAGCTGCTGTTTGGAGATGGCTTTGCTATAGTTCACTAGACTTTGCTATACGTTGCTTCCAGGAACACACAGAGATATGGCTGGTAGCCAGCAGGCAATAAAATTGTACCTGCCTTACTAATTTCTCGTAGTTAGGTTTTCAGTGGTCCTTTACGAGAGCAGAGAAGGAGACTCCACAACCTCTCTGGGCAGCCTGGGCCAGGCTCCAACACCCTCCCCTCAAACAAGTTGCTCCTCCTGCTCAGCTGCAACCTCCTGGCTTCCAGTTGGTGCCCGCTGCCCCTTGGCCTGGCGCTGGGCACCACTGAGCAGAGTCTGGCCCCAGCCTCTTGCGCCCCGCGGGCCCTTGAGCTCTTGCTCAGCATTGCTCAGCTCCCCTCTCAGGCTGCTCCTCTCCAGCTCCACAGCCCCAGGGCTCTCAGCCTTTGAGATGCTCCAGCCCCGCAGCAGCTCTGCAGCCTCTGCTGGACTCTCTCCAGTAGCTCCTTGTCTCTCTTGAACTGGGGAGCCCAGAACTGGCCCCAACACTCCAGAGGTGGCCTCACTGGGGCAGAGCAGAGGGGGAGCAGAACCTCCCTTGACCTGCTGCCCACAGTGTTCTTAGTGAACCCCAGGAGCCCATTGGCCTTCACAGCCACGAGGGGACGTTGCTGCCTGATGAGCAACTTGTGCTCCAGCACTCCCAGGTCCTTCTCTGCAGAGCTGCTTCCCAGCAGCTCAACCCCTCCCCTGTACTGGCGCAAGGGGTTATTCCTCCCCAGGTGCTGGACCCGGGTCTTGCCCTGGTTGAACTTGCTTCCCCTGTTAACTGACCGTTGACCCTTGAGACAGACCCATCCTCACTCTTGTCCTGTGTCCCAGCTGAGCTCAGAGATCAGCCAAGGCAGGATGTGGCCCATAGATGGCACTGGCCTTCCACCATCAGGGTCCCTGAGCCCTCATCTGCCCCTGGCCCTGCCTGGACATGACTAACCCGGCTTAACCCTTGTGCTGCCAGCAGCACCCACGGCCCCTCAGCTTGTGTCGCAGTTTGGTAGTGCCAGTGGGTGGTTAAAGATGTCACCAGGAGGCTGCAGATTTTTATTTATTCGTTTTGATATTGTATTGTGCCCTTAATGAGGCAGCGCTTTCATCGTTTGCTGCCTGCAGTGCGTGCAGCCAGCAACAGGAGGCTCTGCCTCCTACACCAGCAGGGACCTGGGCCTTGATGGCTCCAAGTCAAGCTCCTCAAGTTTTTGTGTTTTCACTAAAATCAACCAGACCTGCCCTGGAGCTCTGCGAGTGTGTGAAAACAACAACTCAGGATTCCCCCTTTTTGGAGTAGGACTCTCAGGCTGACTGTAGGATCTGTTACAGCTCATGAAATCAAGGGTTTCTTTCTTTAATTTCCATTCTGCTAACCCCTCGGTGCCCGAATTAAGATACAAACTTCACTGCGCCGCTTTATGGACGAGCGCTGAGATATGCTGGGGGATGCTGAAGTGTCAGGAGCAGGGAGAGAGTTGTCTTTTCCGAAGGACCTACATCTTATCTCCTCCCGGAAGGAATAGATGGCGTTTCCTTGTGACCAGCTCCGAGCCGATATGCTGCTTGTTGTTGAAAATCGAGTTCGGGCTGTGGGCAGTTAAACCCGGTGGAAATTTTTAGCCTTCCGTCCGGAAGATGACCACTGACAGAGTTCAGAGGACAGCAGTAAACTGGTCCGGAGCTTGAGGGACTGGTTTGTGACAAAAGGCTGAATCAGACGGTGGGGAGAGGCTGATACATGTTCTTGGAAGATGCCCAAGGAGGGAGAAAGATTTTTTTTAGGGGACATAGAGAGGTAAATAACTGGGATTCTGGGATTCTGAGAAGGGTACGGGGTGAGCCATGAAGAGTTCAGCCATGGCTTTGGCCAGCTGCAAAGGAGGACAGGTCGCTGGCAGGACCATCAGCTGAGATTTTGTTGACTTGCAGTTGGCCCTCCACAGATCATCTGTACCCACCTTGGCCGTGTAATTCTCTCTGCTTCTTGTGTAGTGCATGGCCTCACACAGGAGGTAAGGGTGCTCTGTAGGGCAGTGAGGACTCTGACCTCTCCTCCATCAGTAACCATCAAATCACACTTTTTGCTTGTGCAATGGGTTTTATTTTCCTACTTTTCCTGTCCTGGGAATGAAGTCCTCCCATAACCCCACCTCGGCTCCCAGCAGGAGCTCAACTTTGGAAAGCTCAGTGGAAAACACCCGCCCTAAAGCGCTCGCTGGAGAAAAGGGCTGGATAAAACGGAGGGATCTTATTCTGAAAGTCATTGTTGGGGCACATCACTTTCTTACTGACAAGGGACCCCCATTAGCGTTGCCTGCGTCAAGTAAAGCTAGAATATCACTACAAGAAAAAGTTTTCCAGTTGTTACCAGCTTTCATCCACTTAGATCCAGGCCCTCAGTCCATATTGCTGCTGATTTTGATCGACCCCGCGTCTGGTTGTGCAAACTCACCTCACTGTGAGGTAGAGGGAGAGGGAAGGTGGCACCGGAGATAATATCCCTGCCTGGGTTTGCAAATCTGCATTCACATCGCGTGATGTGCTCGTGGCTGCACGAGGACCCGGGTTTCCAGCCATGGGGTGTGCCTGTCCTTGTCCCTGTCCCTGCCCCTGCTCCTGGGCCAGGCAGGTTCTCCACCTCCCGTGGCTCGTAAGGGTGCAGGAGCATCCGGTTTGTGTCGTGTTCAACTCGGAGCTCTTCCCTTATTCCACCACCTCCTCCCACACACCGAGAGGTGCTGCCAGAACGCCAGAGGCGCGGCAGCGGGGAGCCAGGTTCGCTCTCCTGAGCGGGGAGACGGGCAGACAGAGACACCGCTGGGAGCAGCCCGTGGAGCGAGGGAGAGCCAAGGCCGCCAGACAGACGCAGACAGCTTGTAGTCAACAAGCAGAGCTTCTGTCCTGCCCAGACGGACAGTCGGAGACTATCAGGCTGGGGAGACAAGATAACCAAGCCTCCTCAGGCAAAACGAAGGGACATGGCACAGGGGAAGCCCTGCCTGTCCTGTCTTGCTCCTCCTGTGAAACCACTGCTGGGTTGCAGTCCTGCTGAGCACACCTTGAGTGCCCAGCGTGGCAGAATTCAGCTGGAGGCTGTAGTGTCTGTGGGGTTGAACATAGACCTGGAGACGGGTGACATGGGGAGGTGGGTGCTCTTCTGAGCTCAGCCTGCAGCTGTGCAGCCTTGGACAAGTCACTTCTCCCAGTGCTTCGGTTCCCCTCCATCTGTGGGGAAGGGGCTGTCTCTGGGGCAGATCCGTACAGCTCCCACTAAGCTAAGTCCCAGGGTACCCTGGAGTCTTCACACGCTTACTAATCACCCGTATAAAGTCGGGAAACCCTGACGAAGAAGAAATCCCTCCATCAGGAGTGTTTCTGAGGAGAAACACCCAGGGCAGGCCCCATCATTTCTTGGCCAGCACCCCTGCAGCTCCCACAAGCCAAGCGATCTTTGGCTTGGTCAGTTGATTTCTGCCCGGGAGTTCTCCCCATGGAGCTGGCTCGTGCAGGAAGTTCAGCTGATGATTCAGCAGGTGATGTTCTTCCCTCTGAGTCACTCCCAGGCGGGCTTGGAGCGGGGACATGATGCTACTGGAGATGCTCTCAGCCAGACCAGCTCCAAACCTGATGGCTTAGGTCATTAATTGTGTTGCGATAGCTCAGGAGACTACTTATCCAAAACTGATAAGAGGAGGAATTGCTGCGTCGCTCCTGTGCTCCATCCCTAAGGTGGATCCGTTTCGGTGGGAGAAGGAAGGAGGTGTAAATTTGCAGTCAATGCAGACAAAAGGGCCTCAGGACTGCTCTTTCTTGGCCATCCACTGCAGAAGACACTTGTTTCCTCCCTGGAGTTCATCTCATGTAAAAAGGAGATGGGTCTAGATGCTGAGAAAGCCAGTCGTTAAGTCTTGGGACAGCGAGGTAGTAAGAGAACATCTAAATTATGTCACAGTAGTAGCAACCAGGACCTAAATGCTGAAAATTCCTTCTTGCCCTTTGCCTACCTGTGATCCTTCGAAGCAGGAGCCTCTGCGCTGCTGTTCCAGCTTCATATCCAAGGTTTCAGGGCCAAACGCAGTCCCAGTGTCACTGTTGGTTAGCTCTGCAGGCCACGTTCACAGACGACAGCACACTCCCAATTCCTCTTCAGCTCAATTGAATCACACTTGCTGACACCAGCGGGGCTGGGGCTGGGCCTCCCCGGGGAAATCCCTTTAGCGTGTTGGTTTGGTGGCAAGCACAGGCTGCTGCTTCTGTCCTCCTTGCTCCAGCCTTCTGCCCTGCAAAGTCTGAACTCGGTCATCCTGCAGGTTACTGGAGGGGCCAGGGGCTCAGCAAACCCCTTCCCTGCGTGGAGCAGCCAGTTGGGCATGGAGCTTTTCCTTCACCAGTAGAGAAACGTCTCTCATCACTTTTGGCTCGGGTCAGGACAGGCACTGAGCAGAGGACTCCAGCTACCTCTGATTCAGCTCATGCCTTGCTCTTGTGTTCCCCAAAGCTGGTAGAAACTCATCATACCCCACATACTGTCACCAAGGGAGTGAGGCAGGTACCTCCATCCCAAGAGCAGCATTGATAAACCTCACTAAGGCTCTTGCCCATCCTCAGCTCCGGGTGATGACCTTGGGCTCTCCACGCTACTTGGAGAAGGTGTCCCAAAGGCTGCAGTGAGCTCTCTGCTCGCTCAGGACAGGACAGCATTTGTTTGGCTGGTACTGACACCTCACGGAGCTCTAACAGGGGTTGCTGCTCTCCCTGGCTGCCACCAGACTTCTCTTGGGCTTTCAGGCCTCAAGGCAGCTCCTGGTATCTAGGATCGTTCCTGAGAGGTTAGAATCTGCCCGTCTGTTATAGGAACAGCAAGCCTGGAGCCTCGCTTGCTGCTTACCAGCAGGGCCCAGAGCTCTGAACTCCAAACACCCTTTCCCTCTGTAATTATGTTTTATTTTTAGGTGTCCCTTCCTTTTTCTATTTCCAGCCTGCATCCTCCGCAGAGTAAACCGGAGAAGGTGCACTGAGCCGAACCCGCGGTGTTTGGGAAGCAGTAAAACGAGGCTTCTAAACTGGGCTCGGAGGCGTAGGAGCCACTGGCGAAGGCTGGCAGGGAGCCCTGGCCCAGCTCAGACCACAGCTCTCCCTGCGTGAGGCTGCGAGAGCACCAGGCACCGCCGCGGCGGAGGGTGGGGAGAGCAGGGGGAGCGCGTGGCGTGGCCTGGAGGAGCTGGTGCTGGCGGCTCTGTCTGCAGAGCAGGTGGATGTCTGCGTTGTGCACCTCTGACTTGCCCAGCAGGGTCTAATTCTCGGGTGGTTTGCACTAAACAGCTGAGTTGGATGCCTAAAGAATGTGTGGAGGCTCGTGGCTTTCGTGGTGGGCCCGGTTCCGTGTCTGGAGCGCTGGTGAAGCTGAAGGCTGGCCCGGTTGCCCAGAGCTGTGCTGAAAATGGAGCTTCTCTTTCTTTAAAGCATCGTGCAAGGCTTCTCATTTCCCGTTTGTATTCGTATGACCTGGTGTCGGGCTCGCTTAGCGCTTCCTGGGACAAATAACGCCATGAGAGTGACAGAACATATTTGAAACAGCAGCAAGAGGTCATGAGAGCTTCCCTCCAGTACAAACCGGTCACATCCAAGCCCTGGGAGGGCTCTTAGGGAACCGTCCATCCTCAGCTCTTTCCCGTGTCCTTGCAGGAAGGCTTCTCATTCCTCCACAGTATCACCACAAGCTGTCGGTAGAATGAGCCAGGTTTTCTCCTACCTACTTTTGGCTAAACCAAACTTTTCATTGTACTGCACCTAATAAATGCTTGTTAGTGCCAGATTCCTCTCCAGATTTCCTCTTGCTAGGCCAGGCCTGCCTTCTAGGAAACCCCTCGCAGCTGATCCGAGCTGGGGATGGGGGTCAGTGCCGGAGTCCTTCTACTTTGTTCTGCTGAGAGACTTCAGCTCTGCCATCGGGGTGCAGACTCTGCCCTGCTTCCCGAAGGAAGAGCCTCTGCCAAAACAAGGGGAGAAAAGGAAGAGGTGTTGAGCTGCTTTTGCATTCCCCTGAGCGATGTTCAGGCTAAACCAGCCCCCGACATGAATTTAAACAGCCTCAGGAGTGCCCTACACTGGAGCTGGCTCCCACGGGACGCCAGGAGCCTGGAGCAGCCCAGAGTCTCTGCTGCGCCATGACCTGGGCTGCATCTCCCATCTTTGTCAGCCTGTTGGTGGCTTCTGGAGCTTCCGGGGTCGGGAGCTGCATGCGAGACAATGGTTGGACCCGGGAAGAGCAAATTTACCATTGCAGATGGTTTGAGTTAGCGCTCAAGACACATTAAAGCCAAGGAGGGTTTATATTTAGCTGGGTTTCTTTAAGAGGAAAGCCTTTTATCCTCCTGGCTGGTCATCCATCAAGCCCTTGGGAGGGCGGGGTCGTGTCTCCAAATAGATCCCACGGACAAGCAGCCACTGTGAAACCACATTTCCTCCTGGGAGGGCCCTCCAGAGACAGGCGCTTACTGTGGCGAGGCCTCTGGTCGCCAGCCTCGGAGCGGGCTGGTCACGGGAGCTGGCAGCCGTACAAAGCAGGGGCAGAGACGCAACCAGCTCGATACCATCTTGGCATCATGGCACTGAAACTACCTCGTGGCCCTGATCCTACGGTTCTTGCTTCTACCGCCTGGGATGGAAATGGCAGTTGGGAATGTTCGTGGTTTAACCAACAAATAACGTTCGGAGCTGATCATCAGGAATCTGGTATCTCCTGGGGTGTAAACTGGGGTCTACTGGTGGGACAAGCAGTTGCACCAGTGTGATGGAGTCCTCCGAGAGGCAGCTGATGGTGGTTTGGCAGTTTCTCAGGGCTTTAAGGCTTATACCGTCATACTGGTCGTAATTTAGGTGGCTAGGTGGCAGCTGAAGGGCCAATCACAGAATGATAGAGGCTGGAAGGGACCTCTAGAGGTCATCCAGTCCAACCCCCCTGCCAAGGCAGGTTCACCTAGAGAAGGTCACACAGGAGTGCATCCAGGTGGGTTTGGAATGTCTCCAGAGACGGAGACTCCACCACTTCCCTGAGCAGCCTGTTGGAAGGCTCCATCACCCTCAAAGTAAAGAAGCTCCTCTTCATGTTTCGATGGACCTTCCTGTGTTCCAGGCCCATGCTGATGGTGGGGAAGTTCTGTAATGCAATGCAAGGCGGCTCTGCTGCAAAGGCGCCAACAGTCCCGGCTGTGAGTTTGTCACCAGGCCTTTACCCCCGAGCACAGCCCTTCAACAGCTTTATTGCATTTCTGGATCTTCAGGTAGCACAGACACCCCACGGCCGTGTGGATCTCCAGGCCAAGCGCCGTGGTTTTCCCCTGGGGAAGGCTCTGCCGGAGCCCTGCCGACACCACTGGGGCATTCACAGTGCTGATGCTTTAGCCACGACAGAAAAATTCAGTGAAGGAGGAACCTGCTGTCAAGGACAGGAAAAGTTCCTTGGCTGGAAGCTCCTTTTACTCAGGCCAGTATAAATTGGAGCGGATTTACTTCGGGTTTATGTTGGCGTCGATGAGAAGGGAGTTGGACCCAGTTTCTGTGTTTCACAGCCCTTGTGAGAGCATGAGTGCGTTTGATCGTTACAATCCCCTCAGCTTTGCCGAGCTCTGTGTGTTACTGATGTTGTTTTAATCACCACAGCTGGATTTGGAACCCCAGAGTGTCCTAGTTCCTTCTAGCGACTGCAGTTCCCACTAGCACCAGCACGGTGCTCTGCCCCAGCACTGGCAAATGGGGACTTTTTAGGCTCTGAAGTCTGAAGCACCCGGGGCAAATCACAGCTCTGGGGCAGCAGGACCCATCAGGACTTACCCTGCTGATTCTAAAGAGGTTTCCTCCCCTGGGAAACTACCAGGGCGCTTGGGAGGGGCTCCGTGTGTGCACAAGCAAAACCAGTTTGGAACTGGAACCAGTCTGAGATTAAACCATTTCCTTTGCTCTCTTTCCAAGAATGAACTTTATTTTTCCAGTTGATCTGAAACAGGGAATATTGGGACTTGGGGTGGTTGGGTTGTTGTTTTTTGTCTCCTTCCTTGTATCTGGATGCATTCCCAGAAAAACACAGAAAATGAAACATTTATTTTTCTTCCCAGTGAGAAAGTTTCTTCTTTTCTGGGAAGAGGTGCAAGGGTCGGACTAGAACTACTATCGTCCTTGCTTCCTGAGGAGCAGATCGAGCTGGGAGAGGCAGAGCCTGGCTACACAGCCCAGCGCCTGCTGGAAGGGGCTGGGGGACAACGCTGTGACCGGGCCACAGAGTCTGTGCTCGTGACTAGCGACTGTGTTCATTCATTCGTGGCTGCTCCACACGCCGGGAGCCCTTCAGCTTGTGAGGCCTCCCTGCTCCGGGGAGAAGAAAAGGGATGATGACTTTCCCACTGGAGATGCACAGGAAGGAACATGTTGATTTAACTCGCACTGGATCCGTGTTTTCAGTTCCAGTTTCCAGACAGGGCCCAGCCCAGCCGAGCCAAATGGAAGCTGTAGAGAAGGCGATGTGGATTTGGGGATGGTCTTCCCAGGATGCCTCCTGGTCAGGCTTGTGGGTGGCCCATCTGGTCTGGCCTCCAAGGCCTTCCAGGGGGAGAAACACGACGGGTCTGCAGCAGCGTGTCCTATTCTAGTTCTCTGCCTTCCTGGGATGGAAGTGGTGCAGCTTGCTGGGAAAGGAAACAGCCTCGGATTCGGGAGAGAGAGCACCTTGCTCTGTCTGCTTTGCTCCCATGGTTTGCTTTCCAGGATTCCCACTTCACATCTTGCCTTCGATCTAGGGTCAGGCTCTTCACTGAGGGTCTCTAAGTGCCTCTGCAATGCAAAGAACACTGGTGCTTCTGAGTATTCCAATATTATGCTACGATTTTGCTCCAGACCAGCTGCCCGTGCCCTGGTCAAGCTCTTGAGGACCATGCAGGGCTGTGGTGAGGGTTTTCCAGAGGAGCTCCTGCTCCTTCTCTCTACATCACTTCATGCAGCAGCCAGTGCAGTAGAGGAAGGGGCTGACAATTCTGTTTTGCTCCCCACCTCCACTCTCCTGCTTTGAAGACCTCCCAGTAAGTAACCCAAGCCCAGAGCTGTGGTGGCAGACACTGCTGGCGAGGAACTTCCAGTCTCCAAGGCTCTAACCACCCAAGGAACCAGCCTCTTCGTCCCCACAAATTACAGGCTCTCGCCTGCCCTTTAGAGACGAGCAGGGAAATGGATGAGAGAGCACAAAATAATCCCCCTACCACCTCCCAGCCCCCCGCACATCCCTCCCCTCTTCAAGCCCCATCTCTCATCTGCGAGACGAAGCTCTCGGCGAGGCTGATATGGTCTCCTCTGTTGGGGAGGGGTGGATTAACCACCCCAGGAAAGGGCTGTGTTGATGTGCCGACGCTGGAGCCAGCGGGAGACGGCTCCAAGCGCTCTCTTACCACAGTCTCCCCTTCCTCCAGCCCTCTCTGCAAGGGCTCAGACGCAGGCGTGTTGTGACACCTCCGCAGCGGATGAGGAGAGAGTTTGGAACAGAACAGCGCGATGCAGGAAAAAAATCCTCATCTCAGGAAGGATCCCGGCAGATGCTCAGGGGGCTTGTTCACTCCCAGTCCCCCCAGAGCAGAGCAGAGTCTGGGCAGTAGCTCGTCCTGTGCAGGTGGGCAGCATGGAAGTCGCTTGTGGTGAATTCAGGAGATCTGGATCCGAAGGCCAGCTTTGCTAGGGCCTCTCTGTCACCCCCATGCCCAGTTCCTACCTGTGAAATGGGGGAATAATTCAGCTCTTTCGCTGTCCTTTCTAAGGCCCAGGTCTTCTCTTGATCACCAGCTGTAGGCGAGACTGCCTGCGTAAAGGAGGAGGTAAATGTCTGCTAGAGAGCAAGAAAAGAGACCTTCCTCTTCCTCTTGATGGAGTTAAGGAGCTGTCAGTAGGGTGCTAGGGCTAGAGCTGAAGAGCTCACCCTCTAAACAAGTTCTTTACCATGAAGGTAGTGGAACACTGGAACTGGTTGCCCAGGGAGGTAGTTGAGGCCCCATCCCTGGAGTTATTCAAGGTCAGGCTTGACAAGGCTCTGAGCAACCTGCTCTGGTTGAGGATGTCCCTGCTCCCTGCAGGGAGGTTGGACTAGAGGAGCTTTAGAGGTCCCTTCCAACACAAACCATTCTATGATTCTACGATTCTAAACCTACCGGGCTAGCAACCAGCCTGTGGATTTTATGTGAGATGGTCTCATCCTGATTTACACTTGCTTCCCTCCTCTGACTAGTCAGGGGTGTTTGGAGGTGGCTGCCAGTTGGGAGCAATGTCTACAGCGTGACATTTGGGAAGGGTGTGCTCTCAGTCTTTCCTTGTCCTGAGACCCTGCAGTGTTGGG
>WEIS01000665.1:0-15522 GCA_013389965.1 Todus mexicanus | reverse complement strand
CATCCATCACACATGAGGCTGCTTGGAGATCAAGAACCCATTGTTCTTTATTCTCTGCTGTTCTTTAACGGGTGAAATGTCTCCCCCGCTCCTCAGTCTCTTGAATAATATAACTCAGCGCAGACCTCCTGCACCAGGCAAGTGGGTGTTGATCAGTATCAGATATAACGAGACTGTTTGAATTGGACTTTCAAACCCATAATGGGATAAAGCAGAAAAAAGAAGGCTATTACATTAATAGTGCTACAAAAAATATTGTAGATTCAGTAAGAATTGACAGATGGTGAAGAGAAAAACCATGTCATTGGTTAAAAATAGAATGAAAAACATAACAGAAGATGAAAGTGAAGACAGCGGAGTAGGCAAGCAGGAACAAAACCCCATGAGTTTTCTGAGAGCACAAGAAATTATTTTAGACAAAAAGTATTTCTACACAATAGATGTATTTTTTAAGGCACAGAAAGTGTAAGTTTATTGGATCTTACCTTGGTTTCTTATGTTCACATTGGAAAAGCAAATAGACTTTGGGGAATTTTATTTTTTTCCCATAGTGAGTAAGTCTGGATTACAAGTTGTTTCTGTCATATATGAGGTGATCTGGTGTATTGCAGGTATAGTATCAGAATCATAGCAACTGACATCACATTTTATTATAGGTTTTATGCTTTCTCTAGTCAGCATTACTCAAAGAACTGCAGTTTAGGCACAGACAGACTGATAATGATACTTGAACAACTTAAGGACATAACGCAGTTCTGTAGAGTTCTGTTTGAGGTTTCACTAATAACTTTGGTCTGAAATCATATTGGATATTGGCTTAGATATTTGTTAACCAGTAGGATAAGAAGAATCGAGTTATCTTGGTCTGCATTAAAATAAATATTGGGGATTTTTTACTGTGAAAACTTCCAAGTTCTTTTTGAACATGAAATACAGATAGTTTTAAGCTACAGTTAATTTTTGTTTTCTTTTACAGAAAAACATACTGTCATCGGAGGCTTAACTTTTTAGAATCTAAATTTAGTTTGCATGAGATGTTAAATGAAATGTCGGAATTTAAAGAGCTGAAGAGCAATCCCCATCGAGACTTTTATAATGTGAGAAAGGTAAGTGTGAAAAGGATTAAAGACATAACATTGGTTTTAGGAGGAGTGCCAGCAATTTTGCATTTCATGTGTGAGGCGTAGATGATGTATGCATGCAGTGCTGTGTGCCTACCACTCAACTGAAATACATTATTTTAAGAATATTAATTTTTTTCTAAATGGGAACACTCCAGGAAAATTAATTTGAATGTAAGTGGGTTAAATGGATTATGCTAAACTCATCCGTTTACTTACTCAGAATCAAAGGGGCTTAATTGTATGCAGATTGCTCTGAAGGAGTGAGACTGAGTTAATCAAACGAAGCTCACTTGGATTATGAATAAAAATATCCACACGGAGGTTTAATTCATTTAAATTACTTCTCTTTAAGACAGTCAAGTGTATTCCCCTGCTTTCATGTAGGTAAGTCACACCAGACGGTAGCAGGAATAGCTGTATAGACTTTGGATAAAAAATTCACTTCATATTGAAAGTAGGTGCTTAAATACATGTTAAAAGGAAAAAAGACCTCCCATAGAAACAGAACTGAGAACTCGTGCTGCCATCAGTATGTGGTAAAAAAGGCCTGTGAAATATTAAGTAAAATGATTAAGTTATATTCTTGGCTGCCACTGGGATGTAATTAGGAGACAGGTAGGAGACTCAAGGAGCTGATTTCATTTCCTGGCATATTCACAGCCAAGGGAGCTGCGTTCTCTTCAGAGAGCGCGAGCGGCGGTGTTAACGCTGCTTCATTTACGTCCCTTTCTTGAAGTTTAGAGGAAGTTACTGGAGAGATAATGTTTCAGTTCGATAGGTGAGCTTCCCTCACAAAGCAGTAATTGTTGCTGGTGGCTTTAACCACTTCAGGTCTATTTTGCATTGTTTCTCTACGTGACAGGAAGAGGTGGTCCTTATTTTGTAGCTTCAGGGTTCAGATCAATACTTTAATCCTTCTCATGTTTTGGTTAGCACCAGTAGATCAGAAAGTCCTTTTGGCTGTTCCCTATCATGTCCAGTGTGCTGGCTACTGCATGTTTGCTCCTGTTGTGGTGATGAGCTGTCAAATACAGGATCTGCTGAACAAAAGTGTTTGATGAACGTCCCCCTCTATCACAAGGCTAGAAGCAGATGGGTTGTTAGGTAAATTCTAATGAATTTCACACTTCTCTGTTCAGCATATGGATGGGAGGATCTTTCAGCTAATTCGCTCAAGCAGGCCTCAAGTGGCAGAGACTCCACTCCTAACTTAACAGTTTTCTTGCATAACCCTGGACAGGATATTTACTCCACACCACATTGAGCTAGAACGCTTTGCTAGCTGGCAGAGACATTAACAATAAAACACGTGGTGACTGAGAGGACAGAGCCACGAATTGGGTAGCTGCCTAGACAATCAATTTGATTACTGAGAAGCTGTAATTAACAGGATTGTACTTGCTAAGTTCAGCTTTTGATTTAGAAACAAATGTTCAATGTCTCTGGACATATCTTAATTATTTTCTAATTATCTGCTATTAAATAAGCCGATCTACAGATGGATTCACGTTGTTCAAAAGCACAAAATGTGCATCACTTCCCCTCTGGCAATACCCGCATTCAAGAGAGCAGGAACAAGCTTGCTCAGAAGACGTGAATCCCTGTGTCTCCAGCTTCTTGTTTGGCTGTACTCATTGCAAAATGCACAGAGTCAAGTCCTGTAACATCTGTGTTCTTCAAACTAATACAGAAGTGCACTCTGTGAAGAGAAACAAATCTACTGCTCTGTTCTTTTTGTAAGAAGAACAAACTAATAACCACTTAAAATAGGACTGGTTTTGTCTTTGTTAGGGGAGAGAGGAGGCAAAGGGGGCAATTGTCACCCTTACATGAACTCAGTCTGTCCACATTCTTTTAGTAGATGCCATTCATAATAAACGACAATAAAATTAATAATGATTTATTAGCATGATAACATTTCAAATAATAAAAGTAACAAATTCCTGTGCTAATTCAGGCTAAATTGGGAGAGGGAGGAGAAAAGAGATCAGCATAGCTATAGAGCTACATGTGATATGCTTGTGGGGTTTGGGTAAGATTTCTCAGGAGCTTACTGAATTGCAGAGGCACGCTTGAGAGAATTATTTCTCAGAGGGCAGTAGGACTTCAGAAGGAATGCAGTTAATGTTGTTTCATGGGATCCTTGCGCACCAGCAAACAAAAGAAACAAAATGTCTCCTCGCTCTCTGTCCTCGCCCTTCTAACAGTAGTGAGTTCATGTTAAATAAAGAGGAAGTGGTTTGGTTTTTTTCAAGACTCATTAATTCTGGTAGCCAACCCACCACTGCAATCAGCGCATTCTGTAAGTCGATGGAACTACACTTTTTCAGGTTCCCTACACCTGGTGTCCTGCGCTTACTACTTGCTTTTCCTGAATATTTAAAGCTTGTAGGACATCTCTTAACTGGTATTTCACTCTCTGACAGAAGCTGAGCAAACCTAGCAGTTTGTAGTATTTCACTGCTCCAGGAAGAGTTTATAGTAAATAATATTTGTTTCTAAAACAGAAGTAACCTGAGTAAGCATATATGTAATGCACTGGGGTGCAACTGTCTATACAAGTGCTATGCTATGAGGAGTGTAATAATACGTTCAGCAGAGCTGGGTTTACTGTTTTAGAGACAGAATTGTTTACTGGGTATTAATAATATACTTCATGTTGTACACTTCAAGACAGTTTCTTGTTTTCATTTAGCTTTAAAGTGTCTAGTGTATTTGAACTAGGCAGTTATTAACAATTAAATGTTAATATCTAGGATTCAATTTATATCCTGGTCTTTAGTTATGCTATTAACATTCATATGGAGACGGATTTACCCTTGGAAGGCTGCAACAACTTCTGTATGGATAATCTGCAAATTCTACCAAGTGCACAGTAGCATTTCTGTGGGCTGTATGTCCGAGCATAAGCTGAGGTGCACATCACAGGCTGGATGGCTGTTACTTTTTCAGGTGCTCTGTGATCTGTTTCCTAATGATCCTTAAAAGCTGATCAGAATGTCAGCTACTTCTCTTGGTGAATCCTGAAAGCTGCAGACATAGTATGCAGAGGGGAATGCCCTGGTCACATGTACATGTCCGTGTTTGAAGCTTCCTGGACAGAAGAGTCCTGCATGACGGTCCTCACAGAGATGGAGAGTCCATGCTACTCCCTGTAGCAGGTTTACTGGAGAATTCCTCCTAGTGTGACTTCCCACATAAAGGCGACGCAGCTCTTGTTAGGAGCCGTGTCCCTGGGAATGCTAGCTCCTTGCATTTTAGAAAGCACAGAGTGGTGGGTTCAAACTGTTCTGATGGAGTAAGTATCCTTAGGAAGCTGTATCTAATGTCAGCATCCACTCTTTGGATCTTGTTACATCATTGCCTGTGAGATTGCAAAGCCCCTTCTGGCAGATGTTAGAAATAGTGGAAGTTGGTGATTGCTTTGGACCATGTTGCTGTGCTCATGGCCGTCTGTGTCCAGGTCGGGCCTGGGCTGGAGGAGTACGGGAAGCTGAGCAGGCAGGCTGCAGCTCTGCAGCTTCTAGGTGAGCTGAAACTGCTTCTGCTCAGATCTGGCAGGCTGGACTTGCAGAGGCTGTCGAGTTGTCCCCAGGGCTGTTGTGCTCATTCTGTGTCAGCTGTGAAATCTAATCAGAGCAGCGGTTTGTTTTGGTTGGGTTTTAAATTGATAGGAATTTGTTGGTAATTTCATTGCGGTGCCTAGGACATGCATTAGGCTTTCATGTTGTTCCATCAGGATTTCTCAAGGAAATTCAGAGCAGGTGGACCCTGGAGCAGCAGCTGTGCTGCTCCACACACTGGATATTGCTGTGCTGTTAGATTCCTTCAGGCCATTGTCCTAGCTAGCGCCTGTCCTTCCCTTTCAAGTACTTGGCCTGTAGGATCTCCAATTGGTAGTACCTGCCTTTTCAAACAAGAAATAGCTGGGGAATATACCTGGTTTTCTTCTATTCTTTAGAGGTATATTTTGCTTGTCTGAGCAACATAAGAAACCCTTGACTGCAAGGAACAGCAGTGGATTTGTTTTACAAACCTGCTGAAGGTGCCTAAGGAACTGCACATGCTGAATGGAAACACAAAAATCAACAACCCCCCAGATCTCATCGTGTTCTAAGACAGGCTGCTCAAGTAGTAGTGAAAGTTTTGGAGAAAAACAAAAGGGTATCTGTGGCAGCCACTTAGATCTCAGGGGAGGTTTTTTATTTATTTTAAATGGGACTACAACCAAAACCTGAAGGACTGTGCTCAGCCCTTCCGTGAAGCCTGCACCTCCCTTAGTGTGTGAAGGTATCTGAAGAAACTGCAAAATGTCAGCAATATGAGTTGCTCTATTATAGTTAAACGTGGAAAAAATAATGACACCATCTCTCGTGTGATTGCAGTTCTAGTGACCTAAGATGTTTCATGTGGTTGAAATAGAAAAATTAATTATGCTTTTGGGCCTTTCAGTCAGAGAGGATGATTGTAACTCCAGTCTATAACTAGAAAGGCATCATTGATTCCTGGGTGAAATAAAAGGATACTAAAGGATCAGAGTGTCCTTTAAGGAAGTATGTAATTTAATCCGAACCTTCATTCTGTGACTGGCACTTACGTATCTTAACTTGCTGAAAAATTTCTTACTTAAATAGAAGACTATTAATTGAAGGCTATTTTTATTTATAGTTCTGCTTATTGAATAATTTCTCCAAACCCAAAATCTCAGGGTTCTAAAAAATTTGCCTTGTTTAGGCGCTAATCCATGTGTTACTTAAGGAATATTTTCGACGACTTTAGTCATTGTTGTTACAGACACAGATACTTTGCTAATTTAAGTGTATGTATATGGATGATGAGCATGAATAACCTTGTGATTTCAGGTTGATACTCATATCCATGCGGCTGCTTGCATGAACCAGAAACACTTGCTGAGGTTTATAAAGCACACATACCAAACGGAGCCTGACAGGATTGTTGCAGAGAAAAAAGGCAAGAAGATGACTTTAAAGCAAGTCTTTGAAAGCCTTCATATGGACCCTTATGACCTCACTGTAGACTCTTTAGATGTCCATGCAGTAAGTTTGTTAAGATGACAAAATAAATTAGAAAAAGCTGTTTTCTAAGTGTGAAATTCTAGTTTCTACAATTTTTGCATGATAACTTGCTAAATTCAATCTTGAACTCCTGCATTCCTTTGCATGTTTGAAGTAAGCCAGTGTTGCCTTTTTCTTTTCTGTGCCTTTACATTGCTAAGACATTTAATTTATGAACCATTGTGTGTACTTAAAACCATGGTTATTTGGGATTCTTCCTCCAGGGTCGTCAAACCTTTCATCGATTTGACAAATTCAATTCCAAGTACAACCCAGTTGGTGCCAGTGAGCTGAGGGACTTGTATTTGAAAACTGAGAACTACATTGGTGGGGAATATTTTGCTCGTATGGTCAAGGTAAATAAGTTATGAGCTTTTCCAGCTGTAGAGAAATAAAGGTTTGCAAAAGATTTGTGGCGATAATTGTATCTAGAGCTAACGCTATGGTTAAGTGATTCCAAGTATTGGGCTTGCTCTAGCAATTCACCAGAGAAGGACCTCTGCTAAGTCAGCCGCTGCTGCTTTCTAAATAGTTTTGTGAGCTAGAAGCTGATAAACATAACCTGGGGGTGTGTGCGAGTGCAAAGCAGAACAGTGTGCAGTTTCAAATGAGTGGAGAGCAGCCAAGGGTCAGTTCACTGGCTTAAGAGTTGGTGAGGATGTAGTTGGCTAGTGGTGGCTGCTAGGGAAGGAGGACTAGGGAGGTGCCTGTGCTTGAATCTTTATCTGCACAGGCTTCAAATCCATTTCTTACAATGGAAGAATTAGTTTTCATGAACTAGACGTCAGCTCTTCTTAAGATACGCAGTCTTGTCTAAAATGAATAGCCTTACAATTGCTCACTACTGCCGATTCCCCATTGGTGTGCGTATTTTATGGAGTAATTAACTACAGTTTAAATAGTGTAATCCTGATTTGCCAGTTTTAAACCTATGTCTTACAAAGGTGTTAGTAATATTGAAGGATATTGTCCTCTAAATCTAGGTGTTACAGTTTCAAGTAGTATCTGAGATAGCTTGCTAGTACAATATTTAGATGCTTAAAATAAAATAATGGATTACTAGACAAGAGGTTCCCTTTACCTTTAAAGGGTGACAATACAATTATGTCTGCTCTGTGGAAAATACAATGAGAAATATACTACTAGCTGTAAATGATCTTCAGTGTCCATATTAAAGCAAATATATTTATTACTTAATAGGAAGTAGCCCGTGAACTAGAAGAAAGTAAGTACCAGTATACAGAACCCCGCTTATCCATTTATGGACGGTCTCCAGATGAATGGCTGAACTTGGCAAAATGGTTCATTAAGCATAAAGTTTATTCCCCTAATATGCGCTGGATAATTCAGGTTCCCAGAATCTAGTAAGTAATCAGGAGCTCTTGGTAATTTTAATAGTTTGAAATCATACCACTGGTTTGTTTTAATTTCTGATATTTCTTAGCTGGTTTGTGAGCTGCCCTGTAGTTCTGTTTATAAGCAACAGCCCGGGAAATTTATTCCTGACCATTGCTGCAGTTTTCCTGACAGCCTGGGGGTGGAAGATGGGAGACGGGGTTTGAATCTACTGTTCGTGAATCTATTCAAAACTATGGTGAATTGATTCTAAATCTGAAGATACTAAACCCCAAAATTACAACTGGGTGAAATTTAGCTGCAGGGTAAAATACAATTTAGTAATGAAAATAAACGAACTCTTGAATGCCATAAAGGAGCAGAACATGCTCTGAAAACCCGTTACTATCAAACTTCCTCAAAATCACTGACTAAATGACAGTGAACTCGGAAGTGCAACCCAGACGGCTGATTTGCAAGCTTAAATCAGTATCATTTTTTAATTTTTTTTAAGCATCCTTTGGGACTTTATTAAATAGTTCTTCATTTCTATTATATATTGTAATACAGTCTCCCCTAATAATGTCAGCCTCACTAGCTGAACTTCATGGTTTGAGGTTGCATAGTTGGAATATAAGGGAGAGCTGTCATGGTGGCGTACACCCCCCAGAGCGTGTTTCTCATTAGGGAGAAAGTTTCTCTCCTTTAATTTCTTACGTACATAGCAGAGCCAACGCTTTCATTAAGTCGTGCGCTTAACGACACACCAAAGTATCGTCCCTCTCTTCTGAGAGGCTCATTAAAGCAGAGCATTCTATTTTACTTTGGAGGAGTTACAACTGTGGAAAATGGGATCTTTCATGAGAGGTGATTCCTCACCTCCCCTATTAGTAATTGGATTGTTGTAAGGGAAAGCGTTCTGGTGACAGCAGCTACCCCTCCTCACTGCCTCTAGTTTTGGAGCCCTCGGGAGCTTCAGCAGAGCCTGGGATGGAGCAGGGTGCCAGGCAGTGCTGGAAACAGAGCACAGAGACAACCCCTGCCCTGACAGACACTTTGCATTTCTGAATCCTGGTAGAACTGAAGCTGTAGAATATACAGAAATAACAGAAAATACAAAAGTGGAGGGAAAATATAAGCTGATTAAAGAACGGTCACAATCATGTCTGGTTTTTCCCTTTCAGTGACATATTTAGATCGAAAAATATTCTGCCTAGTTTTGGGAAGATGTTGGAGAACATCTTTGTACCTTTGTTTGAAGCAACAATTAATCCCAAAGACCACAAAGAATTGCACCTTTTCCTCAAATACGTAAGTATTCTTAGATTTTCTGTCTCACATGAAAAGGAGCCATTCCTACTCAGAAATGTTATTTGTCCACAGCTGCTTCCAGACACTAAAAAAGTTTCCTCCTTCTCCACAGATTACTTGTATTACTGTTTTAAAGCCCTGACATGCAATTTAATAAAAGCCTGGGGAACATCCTATTGTCAAATAGGTGCTGTTTATTTCCTCAGCTTAACAGCTATTTATTTGTCCTTTCAGTAATCCTCTATATAAAGAATGACCAAAAAATGTTTGCATGCTCTTGTGCAGCGGAACATTGTAATCCAGGGTGTGGACTTAGAGTTTGCCTCTGGGATGGGCCTCCAAAAAGGAGACACCAGAAAGAAAATAGCATGTAGATCCAGGACAGAGGTGGGGATGGAGCTGCTGGGCTATGATTAGAAGAGAGTTCTGACCATGCCCCACATGAGAACTTCGAGGTTTCCTGCGAGCCTCTGGCCTTCATCTGCTTTTCAAACAACAACGCAGATGAGTTTAAAGGATTATAATCGAAATCTGAGGGAGCCTTACAGGCCTATGCCCCGCACAGAACTCTGAAGGCTTTTGTGCACCTGGGCCTCCTGCTTGTCTCAGAAGAAAAAAAAAAATGGGTGAAACTTCCTTTGAGCACAGACAATATTCCTGCTGCATGCATGGTATGGTTGGGGGGCAGAGCAGCAGGACCCTTGGCATGAGAAGGGGGATGAAGGAAGAGGACTGCACCCTTTGTACAAGCAAGTCATGAAGCAAGAGTAAGTAATGCTGAAGTTTGCTTCTTGAAAGCACTGATCTGTGAATCTCCTCTCCTGACAGGTGACTGGCTTTGACAGTGTCGATGATGAATCCAAGCACAGTGGCCATATGTTCTCTGACAAAAGCCTTAACCCTGACCTCTGGACCAGTGAGAAGAATCCCCCGTACAGCTACTACTTGTATTATATGTATGTGAACATCATGTTGCTAAACAACCTTAGGAAGTAAGTAGTTATTTTTCTCTTTCACAAGCTTCCAGAAAGAAAAACCAATAATCTTGGTCTCAATCTAAGTCAGTGCTTAGATCATGTAACTTCTGAAGCACAGATTATCAGGTTATCTTGAATTATTTTAAAGAGTCCAAGAGTACGTGAGTTATTTTGAAAATATTAACTGCAAAATGAATTAAAATGAAATATTCATAAATTGCAAAGGCATCAGATGAATATCTTGGTTTCACATTTGCGTGTATTTTTATTTTGTGGATTTCTGAACATAATGTACCTCTTGTAGCTTGCCATCTCCTGGTAATTTAAGAGGTACAAAGTTATGTTGTGAAATGCTGTGTTAAGGGCTGCTGCTGTTGTCAGAGATAGACAAAGGAGAACATAATTATTAACTGCGCATCTCGCTAACTTACTTCAGCATGCTTGTTGACTCATTCAGTTTTACTACTTCTGAGACCAATGTCTAGGCAAGTAACACAGGGAGTTATGATACCGAGTGTGAGATCATAACTGTAGGAGCAGATTTTAGCATCAGGCTCAGTAAAGCCTGAAATTCAACTTGAGGTTATGTTCCTGACTTGATGGCTGACTCACCGAGTGATCTGCACAACTGACTCAAACTGAGGCACGGTTAATAACGGCGCCCATTACAACCTAAAACTCAGCATCATTTTTAATACAGATGATAAAAATAAAATAGTTCTAGAAATTATAGCGCGTAGTCTAGTGTAATAACGAACACTCCTTGATCAGCTCTGTGCTCCTGAGGGTGTGGTTTGATGCTACACTTAAGGTGGTGAGAAGGCAGGTTGTCAGCACACTAGGCAGTGTTGGCGAACTCTTGGCAACGTGCTTCCACAGCATCCCTCATTGAGTCTAGGTATTACGCAGCCACAGTTGCATCAGTTCACTTCGCTTTCCATCTGCCATTTCCCTCAGCTGAAATCAGTCCACTAACTGCTCACCCAGTAGCTGAACAATTGCTAAATGAGGTGTAACTGGGGAAGGAAAGGAGGAGGAAGACACAAATATGTCAGGTAGTGGAGGGGGCTTGGGGGGACATGCCCCTTTTGACAGCAGCCACAGGTAGGTCTGAGGAGATGTCACATCAAACTGTGTAGGAACGTGTAAATTATTTGTTTAAATTCCCATATAGATAATTATTTACCAAACAGATGCAAAGCAGCACATTTTTTGTTAATGGAACTTGCTTTTGATCTCCTCAGGGAAAGAGGCATGTGTACTTTTCTGTTCCGACCTCACTGTGGGGAAGCTGGGTCTATCACACACCTGGTATCAGCCTTTCTGACAGCAGACAACATTTCTCATGGATTACTCTTGAAGAAGGTACTGCTTCGTTGTTCACTTAAATTAATCACTGTGTGCTTAGACATCAGCTGCTGATTCAAACAGCAGTCACCAAATTGACGTTACTGGGGCAGCCCCAAATGAGTTTTCTTAGCAAGGCACAAATAACTCTTCAGTTTAATCAGAAAGCCCACCTGGAGTACTGTAGTCAGCTCTGGAGCTCCCACCACAAGGACACGGACCTGTTGGAGCAGGTCCAGAGCAAAGCCAAGAAGGTGATCTGGGGGCTGGAGCACCTCCTGCTACAAGAGTTGGGGGTTTGTAATGAGAAGAATTGGTCAGTGGGTGGCAGGCTTGCACTGAGTTGATTGTAATTTTTCGGAAAGAATTCTCTTAAGTTGGATTTTCTAGTTAATGCTGGAAAATTCCCTCTGTATTTTTCATCATAACCAAGAAAAAAGAAAAATTATTTTTATAAAGATCAGTTGCATCTAAAATTCAGATTTTAAAATGTTTTCTAAAGAAGTTGGTTTAGTGTCAACCTCATGGGTTTGGTCTTGGTCCTCCCTCTGTAATGCTGTTTCCATCTTATCCAAGGGAAATCCTTTATTCATTATCCTGTGGTACCACTAAATGCTGATTGTGTTTTGTTTTGCAGAGTCCTGTCCTCCAGTATCTTTATTATCTTGCACAAATACCCATTGCTATGTCTCCGCTTAGTAACAACAGCCTGTTCCTGGAGTACTCAAAAAATCCACTACGGGAATTTCTCCATAAGGGGCTTCACGTCTCTCTCTCCACAGATGATCCTATGCAGTTTCATTATACGAAGGTAAGGACTGCAGAAAGCACTCGTCTTTGAATTTAGCAACAGTACCACGCAGGTGCAGAATGAGCTGAAAGCTGTTTTATATCATTGTTTAGGATATAAAGTCTCATGTCTTTCAGTCACTTCATTCATTATTCTTCCTCATTCTCAGTCTGCTGCTCACTGTGAGGTTTCAGAGGGAAATGTCTGATTTCCTAATCATGTTTCTTTTGTACTCTTGCCTCTCCAGTGTTGGCTGTTGAAGTTATAGAATGAAGGATGAGGCTGAAGGGAGGTTTGAGCCTTCATAAACAATCCTCTAGAGAGCCAGGAAAGTCCAGTTTCCTTCCTAACAAATCTGGGGAAGTACATTACAAAAACACGATGTGGACTCTGACGATGACGTATGAGCTGTTTGCTCAATGAACTGAAACTGATTCTTGCCCTTGGGTGGCCTGGCAGGACAGAAGTGCCTTGTCACTGGTTTTGATGCCCTAATTTTGTGTTTGGCACTGACTTGAGTCATGCTGTGCCTTAGAGCGGCCTGTACATCGCTCACTTGTGTTCTGAGGACAAGCTGAGCTCTGGTGCGCTTCACCCTGGCTCGCTTCTGGCCCATGACATGTCTGCTAGAAAAGCTGCAGAGCTGCTGGCGGGGCTCTCTGTGTGGATGGAACGCAGCACCAGACAAGTTACGCATAGTGTGGAAGATCCTCAGCTGTGGCAGCCCCTAGTCAGACCCCCTGGTGTGGAAGGGCCAGGCGAGAAATTGCCCTGCTCTCTGTGTACACGCTCATTACAGATCCATGGCTAGATCCTCCGAGGTGTTTGCATACCCTGGGATCTCATTTGAAATTGCCTAATAAATGCCTCTGAGGATCTGGACTGCAGGCTGCAATTTCTTAGACTAAGATAACGGGATACCCAGTGCCTATTAATTATTTAACAGTTGCCCTTTGGAAATTTCAAATAATCAATTCTATTTGTTAGTAATTGTGATGTTGAAGTCTTCAGCCTCTAATTTTTCACAGCTATCTAAAGAGCATGCATAAATTCCTAGATGGGGAGATGTACTCATTACTAATTTACATCTTCTTTACATACAATTTAATAGTAAATCTATTTTGGTGATGCAGGAAGCTCTCATGGAAGAATATGCTATTGCGGCCCAGGTGTGGAAACTAAGCACTTGTGACTTGTGTGAAATAGCAAGAAACAGCGTTCTGCAGAGTGGATTGTCAGATAAGGTAACTACGGCTGAAAAAGTCTCTTCTGTGAATAGTAGGGAAGTAGGAACTGAGAAGTTGATAGTCTGAAAATTGAATATTGCGTATTTATGTGATGTATTTGTGCCTACCCCTATCCTCTCTTCCAGAAATATTCACAAACTATTTGCTATGCAGTCTTGCATGAAAAAAAAAGGATTTTGGAATTCCCAAACCATGCAGAGAGACCAGGTGCCCGTTAATACTTAGCGCTGCCTCCAGTCCCAAGCCTGTAATTACTTTGGTGGTATCTCTTTGCCAATAACTTTATACATCATTTCTTGCACTGAGTAAAAGCAGCCTGCCTCTCATAAGCAAGAGATGTTTTTACTTGGAAGGAGAACTACAGAAAATGCTCTGGTTTAGACAGGCAGTCAGATCACATTAGATTCCTTTTTGGCTTTAAAATTCTCTACCTCCATGGCCTTTTCTAGGACTTGCTTTAGAGCATCCTCTTCTATGTCACTTTGAAACATTCCTCTCCAGGAGCCGGTATGTGAAGAGGCTTTGAGTATATTGTGTTATTTCTTCCAATATTCTCTAGTGACAACTATTAATTTTCCTCTTGTGCAACATTAAGCTAACACAAGAAACCCAAGTCACTTCTTGACCTCTCGCAGGTCAGATGTAGCAGTGAAGACCGAACACTAGCACAGAGGGGTTTAGCAAGCCAGATGGAGTGCACTGCTGAGTAATTATATGTAAACTCTGGTCTTAAAATCTCCCAAACTGGTTAAGACTCTGAGGTAAAGTTCAATGGCCAGCTGGTTGAAGCTGCTCTTTTCACTTGCGCTGGACTCATTCAACTAGCAAATACTCAGTTACACGATAAATCAAAGCAGTTGAACTGATGTCTTCCTTTTTACATTTAATCCCCTTCACAGGAAAAACAGAAATTCTTAGGGGTGAATTACTGTAAAGAAGGGCCTGAGGGAAATGACATTCGAAAGACAAATGTTGCACAGATCCGGATGGCCTTCAGGTACGAGACACTGTGCAATGAACTTAGTTTCCTGTCTGACGCAATGAAAACAGAAGAGATTTCTACTCTGTCGAAGTAGTTACAAACTCAAAGAAGCCAGAACATTTCTCTCCTAAGCAGGATAAGATGCTAATTAACATTGAATCATCTGGTTTTGATGCTGCCAAGACACAACTGAACAGTACAGAGAAAAACAGAGTTTCTATGGAAGGTAAACAGCGTTTGCTGTTCTCTTTTACTGCGTTATTCTCATGCAGTGCGTTGCAGTTTCTACAAACATTAGGCTTTGTAAGATTGCTGTAAATAGTAGATGCAAACTCAGAACCATGTAATATTTGTTTCGTACTGTCTCCACTGTGCGCTATATTGTAGCTTGGAAAACAACAGCCTGTTCACAGCGCATCTGTGAGATGCACCTTCTGATCCTGCAGATGCTGAAGGTACCGCACGCTGCTCCCAGTAGCCGCCATGGCATCTAGCGCTTGCAAGTTTAACCCTTTCTTCAGTAGCAGTTTGTATGGGGTGCATAATTTGGAGGCTACCTTTTCATTCTGGAAAGTGTTCTGACACAGTTTTTATCTTAATGTTTCAGCAGTTATACTGGAAAACATGAGAAACCAAAATCTGGTAGTCTCCTTTAATGACTAATTAATTACTTCCTGTTGTCATGTAGGATGTCTGCAGAGAACAGCAGATTAATGCTTTTTAATCTAGTAAATAGAAAACATGCTGTCGAATCATCACTATTGTACATTGTAATAATGAGTCAAATTATATCACAAAAACTTTGCCTTGAAAGCTGAGAACACTTTTTTATTGCTTTGTAATGGGAATATGTGGATATGCCAGTTCAAATTACTTGGAAATATATGCAGATAATTTTGGTTGCATGTAAAGAGAAATTTTTTACTTGAACAAAGGAAGTGTTCTTATCAATCAGTGGTAGAAACTCCAGACCTGGGTTCTGGTCCTACTTCTGACATCTTTTTACATTTGTGTTAGTTTGTATTTTAGTCAATTAGAGTTGAACGAGAAGCCAAGCTATTTATACAGATGCTAGCCCACTTGGAATATGTCATTTCAAGTCATGTTACATTTAACTTTTTATTTATGATGGAGTGGCTAGTAAAATACAGCTACTGGGATATTGATCACTTTCAGTCATTCTATTCGATCATCCTTCTTAAGATACATTACTACTCCTTCAGAAAGGATTGAAGGTAATAACATGATGGCATCTCTGTATTGTAGAAGCTGCAGGTAGTTTCACACCAAGAAGACTCAAGGCAAGGGGCAGCAGAGGATTTTGATGCCTTTAA
>WEIS01000655.1:2591-13210 GCA_013389965.1 Todus mexicanus | reverse complement strand
GTTTTAAGTAGGACCTAGAAGATACTAAAGAAGTTCACGTTCAAGTGTCCACAGTATAAAATCTGCTCCATTTTGTATCCTGAGCATACAAATATATACACTCACATTTCTTTCTCTAATACACGCACAGAGCAAAATCCCTTTGTATCCCTTGTGCTCTTTCTGATGTTTCATATCGATATCTACTATCTGCTTCAGAAAAGCTCTTCAAATTCACTTAATCATATCTGTCCCTTTATTGGGTGCATCAATTTACACCAGAGATGCATCTAGCATTTCCTACCTTTGCCACAGAAAAGGAATAACAAGAACAAAGACACTTCATTAGCATAGGAAGAGCTACAGGGAAAATGCTCATCACCTGAATGTGCACATAAGATCATTACTGGCATTGCAACATGACTTTTTAAGATCCGTGGTTTCTTTTTAACAGCACAAACATAGAAGGTGATTCCATCTTTTACATCATCACTTGTTACCAGAAGCCATTTGCTAAACAGACATCACAATAGCAAATGAACGTAAACTTGCATTGAAATTGTAATGGTAGTCACAATATATATGCTACTGTTTATACCAGCTGGAGAAAAGTTACTTGAATAAATTTAGCAAATGTTGCAGCTGGCAAAATAATCTCTCTTAAGTCAGTACCTTGTCAAGTGAATTTAATTAAGAAAGTCAAAAATGAATAAGGAGATAGACTTCATTAAGTTGTGGCTGAAAATATCCTAACAAATTCCTCTTGAAAAATATTTGGTTAGTGCAATTCAAACTTTCCTCCTTAATTCCCTGGCACACAGCTACAACTGAAAATATCTGTATTGCTATAATTTTTACTCTTCTTTTTTTCCCCAGTTTGGAATGAAAGGTCAGAAATGCTAGAGTTTCCCAGTGGTGGAAACTGCCATTCCTGAGGAGCTCCAATGACAGAAATTAAATGAGAATGTCCTCTCCAGACTGATTTCAGGCCTATTGCGTGCCTTTCATACTCCCTTGAACAGATACAAACTTGCAAAATGAAAAAATTCCCAGGGGGAAGAAGCCTGAGGTGAAAGATGAGGAGAGCAGGACAGCAGAAGCCAAGTGGAAATTAGTCACATAAATACCAGAGTATCCAAGAGTGTGCTACTGAAGACCAAAGGATTTAAGGATGTTATCTATGCCTTAGATCTTTACAGGCTGATGATACAATACTGTCAATACCTGTTTCAGCTGAGTGAGAAAAGAGTAGACTGCCTGTCCTCCTAGAAATACACTTCAATGTACTCTGCAAAGTACAGCTCTTGTGGCCCTTATCACTGCTAGGAAGTGAAATGGGTAGTGCTCAGGCATCCCTGAAAACACAAAGATACTAAACCCAAGTCCAGTAAAGAGACCTGTGTCAGATGGTGGTGCCTCAAAGGCATTGATCTGTTGCTAGCCATAATCCTATTTGTAGGTGTTGCTGGTGCTACCAAGACAAAGTACCTGGTGCTACCAGAACAAAGGTCAGATGCTACTAACTCTGGAGTATCAGTGAGGTTTTCCCAGATGATCATCAAACACCATAGGTTAAGATAAACCAGCATCCTCACATGGGACAGAGGATTACAGTTACTAGGTAGTACTGGGAGTCTACACAGGCCAAGCTCTCTTAGGATGAGCTACTCCTTTGGTGGGATTTATGTGATCAAAGAAGAGTATGTCAGAGCCATTCATCTAGTTTTGCTTCATAGTGGTTACAACTAAGCACATTGGTGTCCATTATCTCACTCTAAAGTCAATATCTAAAATACACTATGTAAATCATATTTTAAATTTCCCTCTTTTTCTTTGCTTTGACAGTGGCAGGAGCCTAGGATGAGAAACTCAGATGGAGATGCGTGTTACAGCCATCCAAATGCAGGTATGCTATATCTATCCCCATCTAACCACAGCAGAGGTAGTTTTGACACAAAAGTCTATACCTGGCCTGTTTAAAATGCATTATCTGCAAAAGCATGTACCTTGATGACTTTTTTATTGGTTTACATGCAGCATATAATCAATGCAAATGCTTTGTCCTTGTAAGGCATTGAGCTTTATTTGGTTACACTACCAGCAAATTCTTCTGCTGAGAGTGATTCCAGGCTGTTTGCTAAGAGCTCCTTGGGAACAACTGACAGAGTGCTCTGGTCACTTCTTGTCCCCTTCTACCTATTTCCATTTCTCATGCAATCTGGTTACTTTAGGAAAAGATTCATAGTATCCTAGTATGGTTAGGGTTCGAAGGGACCTGTCAAAGATCATCTAGTTCCAAGCCCCCTGCCATGGGCAGGGACACCTCCCACTAGATCAGGTTGCTCAGAGCCCCATCCAGCCTGGCCTTAAAGGCTTCCAGAGATGGGGCTTCTACCACTTTCCTGGGCAACCTGTGCCAGTGTCTCAACACCCTCATGGTAAAGTGCTTCTTCCTAATGTCTAACTCGAATCTACCCAGCTCTGGTTTTGTTCCGTTCCCCCAAGTCCTACCACTACCCGACATCCTGAAAAGTCCCTTACCGGCTTTCTTGTAGGCCCCCTTAAGATACTGGAAGGCCACAATATTCCTTCCTTACACATCAGAGGAATCTGGCTGGAAGTATTAGCATGGATGCAGATGAGCATTTCAGAGTCCTGGAGAAACTTAAAAAAGCAGTCTGCTATGACATAGACAGTAAATTATATTTGTAAGAGTATCTGGCTTCCAAGCAGGTCTCAGACTATGAGACTAAAGAGAACATCAATACACTCACTGGAGGAGAGGCGATAGTTCATATTGCACATTACCTTAGTTTTCCCATGAAAATGGATGTTCATTGGGAAGACGAGATTTTCACGTGCTTTCCTGGCTTTTTCTGAATCTCAAGAAACAGAAAGACTGGGAGAATGGTAATTTGCCTCCATCTTATCATTTCAAACTAAAATCTGCCGCAGCCACCTGCTCATCTCCAGGACTTTCTGTTTTGCCTGACAGGTTCTATTTTTAAACTAGCTGAATTCCTCTCTGTAAGGAATTACCGCAGGTCCTGTCACTGCTCCAGTCCTACCCTGTTCTGGCTCTGGATTACGTTTCCTCATATGTTGTGGTCTTATTGCTATTTTATGACTTTCTCTGGGTGTTTCTCCAGTTCCTTCGCAACACATGCTGTTTGGAAGTGGCTGGCATAAGGAAACAAGAGGCAGAAATGCATCCCAAGCCTTTCTGCGTGTCTCCAGGATACAGAGCACACTGCATTTTGCTGCTTGCTATTTTTAGGTTTTTTCCCCATTTCTTACCTCTGTCCTTGTTTTAAACATGATCTTCGTATTTGATTACTGTGGTTTATAATTGCCCTTGACTTAATAGTGGAAAAAACACAGCTGTGCAGTGTGGTAGCTTGCAAATTTTGGTAGCTTTTGAAGTGATTTATATCTCAGGCAATACTAGCCTCATACACTGAAGGAAGGTTATTTGAGTATTACCACTCATTCATTTAGGTGACACCAGGCTCTGTATGCCACATGCATGACCCGGATTTCATGGTCCTATTTGTTAATCACGAATAAACGCAAATATTTGTAGTGTAAGTCAACAATTGATTTGCTTCTCATCTGGAATTTTTTTAGTCACTTTCTCTTTTTCTAAATACTGTGCCTGAATATATATTTTTTCTCTGAATGACTGAGGGGAGCATGCAGCCAGGACAGGTCACAGGACACAGGACCATGCTCTGTTGTAGATCTTAGTCACAAAACAGCTCATGGAGCTTGAAGAGAATTAGAAGTGTTGTGTATAATTACCCATTACAAGTGTATATATATCCTATGAAACAGTACCTCCTTTGTTTGTTCAAGACATGTAAAACCTGGTTTTAATGTAATTCCTTTCTAATACATCCCCTACAACTGTACATTTGTGGCCCAGTTTTCAGCATCAGCCCCCCTGCCACAAAATGATTCTATGAATCTGTTCTATAAATGCAGTGAGAGCCAATAGTTTTGGAAATCCAGGTCAAAACATGAGGATAGATAGGTCAGGACCAAAACCTCAGCTCTGAACAGAGGCATGAGACAGCCTGCACGTGGCCTGTGCTCTATCACATTTATCTTCCGATGGTGAGTTCATGCAGGCAGGGATATTGCTTAGGATTTTTCTGTCCAGTGCTTAGCACAGCCTAATCCCAGTGTTTAAGATAAGTAATAAATGTTGAAAGGAAGTTTTTCACATGGTTCAGGTCAAGCCAAGCCCTGATTCTTCATTTCCCCAGACTTTGTGTTTTCTCTATCTTTATCCTTATGTTTGGTTATATGCCAATCACTAATCTGTAACACAGAACAGAAGAAGGAAATTAACATTCACTATGCCATTCGAATCTTTTTCAGTCCCTCATTACTGCTCTGTTCCTGTTTAAAGGAAGATTTCCTCCACTTTCCTGATATCTTGGTCTTTTAAACAGGAATTAATAAGGAAAAAAAGGATTCTGTTACTACAAAACTTGTCTTGCACTGTTCCAAACCATTAGATACAGAAGACCACCACTCTGTGGAAAAGCAAGAATACACCTGCAGACAGGAATTTAATTAATAATTGTAATTTCTGTCCTGATCCAACACTGAAGTGATAGAATCATAGAATTGTTTATGTTGGAAAAGACCTTAAGATCATTGAGTCAAACCATTAACCTAACACTACCAAGTTCACCACTAAACCGTGCCCCTCAGCATCACATTTACAGATCTTTTCAATAGCTCCAGGGATGGTGACCCCATTACTTCCCTGGACAGCCTGTTTCAGTGCTTGATAACCTTGTTGGTGAAGAAATTTTCCCTAACATCCAATCTAAATCTCCCCTGATGCAACTTGGCTACTGAACAAGTGCCACAGCCCATACTCTGCAGCTGGACTTTTCTCTCCTCAGAGGCTTTTCTGGAGGCTGCCACCTGACAGCTGTGTAGTTCCCCTGGGTCTGTACCATGGTGGGTGCAGAAGGACAACCTCCTTGGCATTCCACCTCATCCCACTGCTCTCAGGCGGAGAGCTCAAAGTGCTCTTTGAAAATTGGCAGCATTAACTATACCAGCAAGGGCACATGAGTAGTATCAAATGTTTTCCCAAGACATGTAGATGTCACGTACCTCCTGGCTCACAGTAGTACGAGGATTGTGCAATGTCTTCAGAGATGGTTCAAGGACACACGGACATAAGCTGATTTTCCACTTGCACAGCACAAAGAGGAATGGATGGGCCAAATCCTACAGAAGCAGCAGGAGGGGCACAAGCAGAGTCAGGAGAGGTCTGTGGTACTGTGCCCTGCACTGATGTGGGGTGCTTAGGTCCTTTCTCCCATGGTGGGTGGAACCTCCTCAAGCCTCTGAATCATGCTGCCTGGGCAAGGAAGAAGCTGGTGTTTGGCAGCTCTCACAGTCCTGGTGCCAGGTGGAGTGGCCTGGGAGCTAGGAATATGAGGCGACCTTCTCTATCAAATTATTTGATGATAAGTTTCCCCAAATCTTTCAAATATCTGTCTCTTCTGTATAGAGATTGCAAGGGAAAGGCAATGATAATTCACTGCGTGTCCAGGCTGTATGAATTCTCCTGACGTAATTTAAAAACCCAGAACCCTCTGTGTAGTCTGCTTGCTCACCACTTTATTCCTTTAATGAATCCAGGGATCACATGAAGCAGTTGTTAAAAATAATACAGGTAAAATAGCTCTACCTCTTATAGGAGGAGGAGGACAGAACAAGCTACAGAAAGAAAGAGAGCAAAGACAGTATTTGTTCTAGATATTGAAGAATATTATTTTATTTTAAACATAACATCTTTCATGCTTCAGAAAGCTCTGAAGATTCAAACACAAGATGAAGGGAAGAAGATGATCTTGGGCTGAATTAGAGAGTGACACCATTGATTCAGGAGCTAAGAAAGATTGGGACAGGACAGTATTGATCATGTCTGGCAGTGAGTGATACCAAATACCTGGGGGTCAGCAACACACAGCAGGACAGACTCAAAGGACAGCTGGCCTGAGCCATAAGGTAAGAGTTGACATCAGTTGATTGCAACTGCTACAATGGAAGAATAATTATGTAGAAATATCCTGCACATCTTTGGTGCTTGGTGACAGCAGTAGGGCAAATGTGGAAATGACAAACTACATTTCTGGGCACCCATGAGCATGGTCCTGCACCACAAGGGGTAACAGGTCTTTTGATTCACATTCAGTGGCTGCAAGATCAGGCCTCACTTGCACAAGAAAGCATGTGGCCTGTGCATGAGACTGCACTGGTTGTGCAGTTAAATCAGGGCTGTGTAGTGCACACATTTCCAAAAGTAAAACTGATGTGCATAATCTGGAAGAAGAGTCCAACTTAAAGAAAAGTTCTTAAAGTCCTTGAGTAATTGAATTCAGTTTCAGAGCATGATTACTACGAAATTACTTTTATCCTCTATGTACATTTCAACCTAATAAATAGTACTGCTGAAAATCAGCATGAACTTGTGGTAATAGTTTTATAGACTTAAGTCTAGCTTTTTAAAGGATTTGGGCATTCTGGTGTGCACTTGTGTTCAACTCTCTAGTCTTTGGACAGGTCTTCAAAAAACACCCAATCTTTTGTTATTTTTGCAGATCAGCTGATCCAAAATGAAGGGGATATTCCTAAACAAATGAAGATTCAGATATATAGCATATTAGGGAGCCTTGACTGGGTAATGCAGCCAGGATTAATCTGAGTAAATATTGTCGTCTTTGTTCCCCATGTCTCCACCTGAACTGCATCATTACTGCGACCCACTGGAGTCAGCAGAGTGGACTAGGCAGATTTAATATATATTTTGTCTCTTTTTACAATGGTGTTTAAATAGGTAGGATGACTCACTCCCTACAAATCCCTATCTTCACTGACTATCAAGAGAGATGGAGATGCAAGGATGTTCTGTGAACATTCGAAGTTCAATGATTTGGACAAATGTTAGTAAACCGGCTATTAATAACTGTCCGTGGGCAGGTCTTACTTGCCAGAAAGTAGTGTGACAAGCTTTTTTATCCAATGCTTAAATCTGGTCTGTATTGTCTTTCTCTGAATTTTGACCTACTACCTTCTCTTTGGGGCATTACCTCTTCTTGTGGTAACTTGGACAGGTACTACAGTTCAGCAGACCAGAGGTGACTTGTTCCACCTCTGTTGTTTGTTTACTGACTGCGCCAAACAGCAACTCTGAGAAGTTCAGCCTTCATCTGCAACAGCCTCTTGAACAAATGGCAATTTTTTTCCATATCTGTGAGCAGAAATTATTTACTCTGCATTCAGAAAATCAGGTAAAGAGTGCAAGGAACATAGGTTTCAGAACAAGTTTACATCCATTTTTCCTTTTTTGCTGCCTCATCATTTCAAGCCTATTATCAATTATACAACTTAACATACAAGACCCATTTAGAAATCCCCTTCTAGCACAGGTTTTGACTGATTGTATTGCCATGTGGAGCCCCAAGGGATGGCTTGTTCAGAGACAAATACACATATCTGAAAAAAAAGAAAAAGCCATTCCTGACCTTGAAAGCTGGGGAGGAGGCACAGGATTGTGAGCTTGAAATTCTACTTTAATAATGAGATGAGAATTCATTTCCAAATGAGAATTTGCCTTCAACAACTTCTTCCCTAGTATAGATCAGCAGAAGGAGGTTAGGGAGATTTTGTGGCATTGGTAAACCAAAGATCAATCAGCAGTAATAGCCCTGTGGCATAACACTTTGTAATCTGTGTGTGGTCTAAGACAGACCGCTATATACGAGGATAACAAGTAAATGTAGTTTCAGCACTGACTGAAGTGAGTTCCTCACGTAGATATGTTTGCAGTCTGCAGCGCTGACCCACCAAGAGCAAAATAAAACAGCATTTACGCTCTGCATACAGTGCTGTCTTTCATTTTGTCTGCATGGGACCTAATATCTGTCACTTACCATACTGGTCCATGCCTGAAATTAGGCACCAGTCATGCAGTCAGCCAGTCAAGATGGGGAAAACGTGTGGGTACTTCTTTCCTTCTCCACTCTCAAGCGCTTGAGCAGGGCTAACCACGCCAAAGCTCAAGAAGAGGTCCTGCTCGCACAGCTGGGTTCAACCCCCTAGAGTAAATAACGAAATGGCACTTTGTTATCATTCCAAATAATAGACCAGCATTGAGAATCAGAAACAGGAGGCATTGCCTCCAAATCAGGAGATCTCTGATTTGAGGGGAGTCTTCAGGGGCAAAGCACTTGTTTGTGTCCTAGATGGTCCCACTGCCCCTACACTGCAGCTGTACCAGAGCTGGCAATGAGGTAGAAGGGTCATGAATGGCCTGGTATCTTCTCCATCTGCACCACCGTGGCACAGGGCGAGTTAGAAAATTTACGAATATACTTCTCATTTCTGTGAGGATATAACGCTAATTTGTGTTCCCAGACCTTTTTTTTCACTCGTCTCATACACATCCCATGTTGAGGACAGGGGTTATTTTTATAAAAAAGGGAAAAAATAAAACCAACCTGCTTTTGAACAGGACTAGAAAATGGTGAGCAATGAGTTCTTGTTGCTCCAAGCGTGCTCTCTTGGTTGTACGCTCCCTGTCAGAAAGAGCACGTATGTGAAGAGTCAGGAGCAAAATTTGAAAGGCTGGAAGTGCAAACACCTGCTTAATGGCTCTCATGCAACCTATAAGTGGCGTCAGAAGTGTAAAATTCCTGTAGCTGCCAACTCTTGTGGCTTTACAATGTATATTTCTGAAAGTCCCTGATGCTGAGATAGGTCCTATTTGGCAGTGAAAAATATCACAATTTTTCTTTATGTGGTTTCCATTCTAAACCTTAGTGTGGAGCTGAGATTCTTCTGCCTCTCTGGAAGTCTTTAACAGAACCAAATGTGTCTCTGAAAGGCTTATTTTATTCAAACACATGCTGTTAGGCTTCATCCAAAAATCCCAAGGTGAAAGTGTAAGCTCCTTCTATTCAGACCATCACAACAAATTATTTAACAGTCTCTGCTATCTTTAATATTTATACATTTAAATATTAAAAACTAAATGGTAAATGAAAATAACTCCATTGGATTTTGAATATTTTTTTTTAAATAATCTTTTGGGGGTTTATCACTTTCCTGATTATGAAATGTTTGGCAAAATTGATACTGGCTTTGCTCTCCAGCCTGAAAATATTTTTCCATTTATTTTATATCTAGCACCTACAATGCAAAGAGATCAGATAAAACAGGCAGTGGGATAGATCCAGTGATGAGAGTAGCATCATCAGAATCTCATTTAGCCTCACAACATCAGCCGTTACATTTAGTGTTACTATTTTGAGTTTACAGATAGGAAAAGAAAGTACTAAGAGGTTATACAACATCATTATGGTCATTCAGTCCTTCGCACAGCTGGGAATCGATCTGGTTTTAAAAATAAAGATACTTGCAGCCATTTCAAGGCCCATATTAGCAATGCCTGCACTAGCAAGCAATTTGGTAGATCAGATTATTTTGTGCTGAGGCCTTTTCATCTATGCTGTATGCGGCTGCAGGGGAGATGCAATTTTGATGAGTTTTCCTGTGATCCCCTGGACTACGTGTCTCTATTGGTTGTGTTGCCCCAGCCTGCCCAAGGAAAACTCTTCGACAAACCTTTCCCCCTTCACAGTCTGCCCCAAGAAGGGCTGCACTGAGCTCGTGTGCTATAGCAGTGTCTGGAGCAAATCACCTCCCTGCTCCCTTATAGGGCTTTGCACGTGGAAGCAACCCCTGTTGTTGCTGGTGCTCCTGCCTTATTTCACTGTGAAGTTACCATTTATACAAAAATATCCTACACAGCCTTTGTGCAAAACAGCTGGTTTCATCACTTTGGAGGGGGTTACATTTCACTGTGGAAACAAGCCAGGCTGTAAGCTGGCACAAAGCTCTTCCTTTGCCAAAAAATTCAATTGAAAAATTAGACCAAGTGTTTCCCCAGGCCTTGATGAATCTCTGCTCTCTCCCTGTAAATGAGCCCTCCTCATGTGGGGTGCAGCAGGACACAGGATCACAGATAGGACTGCACAGCAGCTTCTGTAACTCACTCTCATCCAAGCTGGTGTCCAGCCTCCCCAGAGCTGCCTGAGGATAGGAATGCAACCCCTCTCATGAGGAGAAGACTGTGCAATACCATCACAGTTGTGCAACCCTTCTCTGCAGTTCTGGTATTTTCTAGGCAGCAAGATGAATTCTCTGTAGAACGAGAAATTTTTCAGAACTGATAAGCATTGGATATGCCAGTCTCAGGGTAAAGAACTCTCAGCTGAACCATTTCCAGTATGCAAGGCTGCGGAGAGAGATGGCAGAAGTGCTCATCAAGCCACTTTCCATCATTTATCAGCAGTCCTGGCTAACTGGGAAGGTTCCACTTAACTGAAGGATAACAAATGTGACTCTCATCTACAGAAAGGGAATCTGGGGAACTACAGGTCTGTCAGTCTGAACTCAGTGCTGGGGAAGGTTATGGAGCAGAACATTTTGAGTATCCTCATGTGGCAGGGATCATCCCTTGGACTGGGCCCGGGGGAGGCCCCCTCTTGAATCCTGGGCTCAGCTTTGGGCCCCTCATTCCCAGAAGGACCTGGAGGGGCTGGAGC
>WEIS01000650.1:1464-28896 GCA_013389965.1 Todus mexicanus | reverse complement strand
CTCAATTATCCTATTTGTATTGCACAGGTTCGGTTAGCAACATGCTCTGCAAAACGTATTTAAGTCCAGAATAGTCCTGGGCAGTTAGGAAAGCTGCTGGGACATCTTTTTTTCTATACCTTCAGAGTGCTTCTCTGCTGTTCGCATATGCAAAATGAAATGGGGTGTGTGTGACCTGGGCTTATCGTTAACTCTAGCTAGAAAACAAAATCTTGCCTTCCACAGGTCAAGCATTTGCATTATCTAGGTATGAACTCTTTGGGGATTTCTCTATTAACCTGTGATAAGTTATTTGTTATTATGCCTTCTGTCACACAAACCCATCGCACCAGGGATTTGGTTTTCAAGTCTATTATGTGCCCCCGAGCTTGAAATTAAAGGTAGGCTTAGTTAGTTTTATATTTTGAGAGGAAAAAAAAAAATAATCTATTTTCAACATCTAATGTGGACAAAAAAGACCAAGTGTGAGGTATGTCTGGGTAAAATGTGTCACTGGCAGATCAGTAATGCCATTTGCAAAGTGTTTTCACAGTGTCTGAATTTGCAGCTGTTGAGATGATTCTAGATAAAAACACTTTGCTCATTAAACGTGGCTTCCCTGGCACAAAAATCTGTCCTGTGGAGCACATTTGCTGAACTCAGATAAAATCAATGAGGTCACTCACAGTGGTGCAAAGATCCAGCCAAGGGAATCTAACTGCAGGATTTGGTGGTAGAGGGCTGCTTCCAGTACTGAATCCACTGAAAATATAGAAGAGGGGTGACTGGTTCCCAGGCAGTTACTGATTTAAGAACCACTAGGTCACTTTTGCTGTTTGTTCATGCTTGATCTTTGTTTCTTTATAATTTTCGAAGGCTTGATATTGATGAGCATTAAATTCAAATTCATGGGGTTTGTTAGACTTATTTTCTCAGAAAAATGCTACTCAATGCATAAAGTTACTGGCACGTCAAGAGCAGGATTTATTTTTGTTGAAAATATAGAACTGTTTTCTAAATGACTTGGACTGCTTAAAGAGTTCGTGTTTTAAATAGCCCAAATAATACTGTTTGCTTACTTAGAGAAATAAGATCTAATTTATAATAATTAAAGCACATTAACCTGATTAAAAATTATCTCCATCATCCTATATTTAATACCCAGCAGCTTTGCTACCGAGATGGTATTGGTTTACGCTGAGAAGGGATTGCTCTGTCAAACAGGCATGTTCAGCAGCAAATAAAATAGGGGGAACTGGAGAAATTGAAAGTGGAAGAGGAGCTGGTAATTTTAGAAGTGGTTAATTAATTTCTTGTGTCTTTATCTGGCCAGAAATCTCTGTTTCATAGGAGGGAAGGAAGAATTTCCCTTAGAAATTACTTGAAGTACTGGAAGGTTTTTCCTCTGATATGACAACTCAAGGAAGATTGTTGAGCATGACAAGTAACTGGAATGATCTACTGGCAGCTCAGAAAATTCCATCTTGTCCTGGTACAGCTGGTTTACAGTGACCTGTCACCAAGAAATTTATGATAATTTTAGAAGAGTATTAATCTTTGTTATTTCAATCAGGGAAAAACCTTTAACACTTTTCACAATCTAACCTTTTGTATTCGTTTCGGAGTTTAGAAGTTAAGGTATTTTTCTGTTGAACACTAGAAATTGTTGGAGCAGCATTACTACTACACTCCACCATGGTGGACCCTGTAGTATTCTTTGTTGAGGACAAAATTCTATGGATTACAGCCTTGCAGTAACCTTACAAAATCAGAGGCATTACAACTTAGTGGAACTCAATCAACCATCTAATTAAATTGTTTAAAAATCTTCTTGGAAGAGAGATAGCAAATAGGTTGAAGATGCTTTTACCATCTATACTTAGATCTGCTAACTGTAACTCATGGTTAATGTTTCAAAGGAATGTGAATTACATATTGGGAGGGAATTGAGGGTTCATTAGTTAAGAAACAATGTGCCATTTCCCACAGTCATAGATCCTACGTAATACAGAATGTATAAGGAAATACATAATGTTATAGATACCTATTTTCTCTAGATATCAGTTTGCAGTGAGTCAAAAAGGAAGTGCAGTGTACTATTATACCATAGAAACACAAAGTATATTAAATATAAATCGTTCTCGTGCATCATATGCTAATTTTAAAGGAAAAATATGCATTAAAAAGATTTGTTCAATCTTAGGTCTGCCTTCTAGCATCAAAGATCAATGTGCAGTCTGATTAAGTTGTGCTCTATAGATTTCTGCAGTCAAGTTCATCAAAGGACCCATTTCTCTTCCTCTAATGATGCTTGAACCTAAAGTTCTTCTCTGAAGTACTTTAATTTTCACTTGGTCATTACAAGAAGACAGTGACTTAATGAACTGCAAATAGGAGAAGAAAGTAACTTAAATCATTTTTGCATCCTTTTTTGTGGTATTAGCATAACTCTTCTTTCATCATTTTAATGCCTCCAGTGATTTCTGCACACAGGATGGTAAAAATTAAATTATACTGCATTTTTTGCCATCTAGCGTACCAATAAAAATATAAAATCATTAGACTAATCAAGATAAATTAATGTCAGCAAACTGTAATATTATTTTACATTGTGCCACAGTAACTGTTAGAGTGGATTTCCTGCTGAGATGAAAGTCACTAAACATTCGTCATAAATAATCAGCAGAAAATTCGTAAACTCTTCTTCTGTGAGGACCTCTCCAAGACACTTATTTGAAAAATATAAGCCACTGATTTCTTGCCTTATTCTTCCTGACTGAAGGTAACATAGAGGACTTACAAGGCATAGTAATTTAAGACGTTTTCTTTCTGGCCTCATGGTTCTGACTTCTCACTGTGCATAGCTTTGTATAATCTTAAAAATCACGTTGCCATTGTATTTTTCTAAAACAGAAGACTAAATCAGTCATGAAAAAGAAAATAACTGAAGATGTTAAAACAAAATAAAAGCATGAATCACATCAAAAGGTAGTAAGGAGGAAGAATGAAAGGATAAAAATAATTGCTGATATAATTTTTCTCACTTTAGTGCCCTTACACTGGTCTTGAATATGTTCAGCTGTATGTGCAGTTTGGAGCCACCTGAAAATGAGGATGCTGGAGGATTTTCCTGACACCAGTCTGATGAGCTTATCAAAGCAGTAATTAAGCAGTAAAAAACACAAGCAGGCACCTGGCTATTTTGGGTAAACCCATCAGCCCTAGCTGCAGGTACCTCCCAGGTATTTTTGAGAGAGCATCTTTGTTTCAGAGTCGTTAAAGCATTTCTAAAAATGGTACGCTTCAGTTTTGTGCAAAACTCTGCAGGAATGTCAATGGAGAAAAGGAAACGCCCACATTGTGAGGGAGCGCTGCAGAAGCGGTACTGCTCTTCAAGAATCATTCTAAGGAGTGTGAAGCAGCTGCTCTTCATTCACGGGGAGATGTTTACTCGTCTGCCTTCTTAATTGCTATTTCCAGAGAGGGGAGGGAGAAGAGGCTGAGGGAGCTGGGGTTGTTCAGCCTGGAGAAGAGGAGACTCAGGAGGGACCTTCTCACTCTCTCCAGCTCCCTGAAGGGAAGGTGTAGGCAGGTGGGGGCCGGCCTCTTCTTCCAGGCGACTTGTGACAGGACGAGAGGGCACAGCCTGAAGCTGCACCAGGGAAGGTTTAAGTTGGATGTTGGGAAGCTCTTCCTCACAGAAAGGGGGTAAAACCCTGGAATGGACTGGCCGGGGGGGGACCCTGGAAGTGTTTAAGAAAAGATTGGATGCTGCCCTGGAATGGACTGGCCGGGGGGGGACCCTGGAAGTGTTTAAGAAAAGATTGGATGCTGCACTTAGTGGCAGGGTTTAGCTGATGTTGTGGTGTTTGGTCATAGGCTGGATTTGATGATCTCGGAGGTCTTTTCCAGCCTCAATAATTTGTGATCCTGTGATTCTGCATCAAAAAGTAATATAATTTTTGGATTTTCACCAGATTTGGGCTTGTCCAGAGTTACAAAGCTTGCTCAGCGAAGCACTGATCGAGACAGCACTTTGGGCCCTCAGCTGTGTAGGTGATACTCATGTAGGAAATGGATGGACCTTCTCAGCTCAGATAGAGAAACTTATCTAACGCACTGATGAAAGCAGGACAAAGTTGAGTGTACCAGCCACAGCACAGGCCATTTGAAGATTTAGTGCCGACGGGAGATTTCCCAGTTGTTAGATCAAGAGTAAAGCAAGGAATTGCTCCCGAGGTGCTCAGCAATGGCTGGATGACACAGAGGAGTGCAGAGCAGCCCTGTCACACAGACCAGGATTTTCTGTTTACTGAAGGAAGCCAAAAAATCCAAACCCCTAAATATCTGAAAAGCAAACAGGAGACCCAAGTATATAAAATGTGACAAGCAGCTGTTTGCAGCAAGTAGTGGTAGAGGGGTGGCCGCAGGGAGCACAGAGCCGTCCTTGGGTGGCTGAAGCTGTGACTCAGCTCATTCTGCTTCCATCCTCCCCTCTCTCACTTCCTTCAGTCCCTTCATGCGATTAAACCAAACATGAAATTTTCTCTGCCCTTTTTATAGTATTTTTAATGTTACCCTAACTTTCCATCCCTATTTTTGTTGCTACAATCTGCCTTTCTGTTAATCAAAAAAGCATTTCGAAAGGATTCCATTATTAGTATGTTCTCAGTACCAGGGGAGTGCTTGTTTTTGTTCTGGAGCGTTGATTATAAGTGATGAAGTCCTTGCACTTGCCACGTTCTGGAAGGGCTCTGACATATATGTATAAAGAAAATTAATATTTATAGTCACTAAAACCTATTAACCTTTTGAAAAACTAAAAAATGAAAGCTGGAATTAATTGCAAATGAATGATTCAAAATTGTCATTTACACATTTGCAGTATAGTGTTTTGAAAATGGTAAATATTTTCAACATAAGCGCTCAGTGACAACTCAAATCACTGGGGAAAAGAATAATTACATGTAGCTTTTGGAAAAGTAAGAGGTTGCTGAACTTGGCGCTGCTTATACTTCAGTCTACCTAAACAGCATGTACTTCCAACACTGAAGTTCCGTATAAAACCAGGATGGGGTAACAATCACCGCACAGTAGCCGCACAAATGGGTCCCCCAGTGGCTTTAGACGTTCGTTATTAAACACAAAGAAACACTTAAGGTACTGAGAAACTTCAAAATGAAGGCATAAATCCTAAACTGCTTGGGCAATCACCTGTACAGGTAATATTCCGACAAGAGGAATTGTTTAGCCTCATAGGCTTTAATGGGGTTTTATGCATTTTTTCTTCATTTATTTTAGAAAGTGCTCTTATTTCAAGCATAGCTCCAGCGGGAGCTATTGTATAGTATTAGGCAACAGGAGCAGCTTAGGCCTAGTAACGCAGCTTTAAATATCATGTGGTATTTTTGAACAAATATAAAGCTACTAAAGATTTTAGTTCAGCTTTATGAAACTCTGTAGTAAATACAGGATAAAGCAGTACTTTATTAGACTTCTCAGTTACAAAGCCAAATGCTGTTACTCTTGTTACCACCTGGGATTTGCTCTAATAACCGTCATTGAAGGGGAAGAAGATCTTTTTCCTTTTAATTACACACAGTCCCAAATCTCTATCATTATCTAGCTGTATTTAAGACTGGAATTTAATCCTAAAGTATAATTTCCATCATTTAAAAAGTGCCATTATTCTTTTGTGTATTCCATGCAAGGGAAGGTTTTCCTTTCCTTCAGCTTTAAAATTGCATTTTTCGAAATAAATGCACATGTCTAACTTTGTAATGCAATTGCTATTATTTTATTCAGTGGTCATTGCTACCCTTAAAAACAAAAATTTAAGAAAAAGTAGTCCTCTCTGTCACTCTGTATTCCTCACAAAGTGTTTCACTTCTGAAATGCTATTTTAAGTAGTAAAGGTTTAGTCCAGGTTTACGTGTATCTTACTGATTCTGGATCAACTTTAATTACAACAGCAATGATTTTATTTTCCTGGACAGCCCTTCTGGAGCTCAGTCCAGGTTCTATGACTGCCAAACCAGCGCCCCAATGTCTTCCTGACAATGCATAAACACTGCTGTGGGCTGTGGGCACTTGATTCCTCTGCCACCCTACACAATAAAGTTTTCTGGCAGTAATTCAAAATGTAATTTAAGGAAAATACAATTTCTTGTGTATAATTGAAGATATAGCTTGTCTGGCCATATCTGTAGCACTTGTAGTCACGTGGAAAGGGAACAATTCAGTTAGAGTCCTGGATCCCATTCAATATTCTTGACTCGTTCTTATTGAAATACTGTTTTGCTGACAAACTGAGATGACAGCAGTGAAATGAGAGATGGTAGAATCCCAAGACATCTAATGCACTTACCATGCTATGCTGTATGGTAAAAAAAAAAAATAAACTCAATTAAATAATGCCACTTTTCTTGTCATACTTTGATAGCGCAGTATATGGCCTTCCTTTCAAACCCTCTCAGGTCATTCTGAGCTGTAGCAAATGACCTGTTTAGAAAATTCCCAGCTAGGATCTACAAGGAAGGGAATATTCCTCCTCAATTCTCTTATGTCTCGCTTGCACCCTCATCAGGCAAGCTAACAGAGCCAACGCAAGCCTCTAACTTTCTGTTCATCCTCCCTGAAAAAAAAATCCCAACCTCTTCTTTCTGGGGAATAGAGTTTGCATTAATTGCTGCTTCAAACAGCATATACTTAAACATGGAAATCCAGCCTGAGATGAGACAGTAATGGAAATCTTGCCCCAAAAACGGCAACAACTTTTCTCATAAGGATTCCGATGCACAAGAAAAAGAGACAGAGAAAATATGCTACAGGGCACATAAAGAATTGATTCCAAACAAAATGTGTTTCAGAGATTTCCCACAAGGCAGCAGCAGCTTCTTAATGCAGTTCATTCACAAATTCCTTCAGGGAGCTCAGTAAATAAAGGCAGCTGATTCTGCTTTCTCTGCAGGGCCATGAGAAGGAGCACATTAAAATGTACTTGGGAATTCAGAGAGGTGCTTAGAGCAGCCGACATGCAGTTGACCACTCATTGGCTTTGGTCTTAGCAATTTAGGCTGAGTTAGGGTCAAAAGTCCCTAGAGGAGCTGGGTACCCTTTCTAATTGAAATTCAATGGCAGCTGAAGATCTTGCTCCCTTGAATGTCCAAATCTGAAGCCACTGATGGCTAAATGAACAGCAACAATTCTCGCAGTGCAGTGCTCTATTTGTAGCTCTGCAGCCACCTATCACTCCAGTGTCTGAACTCATCTAAACTCAGCTGCAGGAATCCTAATGGATTGCAAGGACTCGGCAGCAGCACCTCCTGGTTTTAGCAGCTGAATCTGGGTTGTAAGAGTAACTGCAATTTGGACAAGGTGCATTGCTGTTTTCTTTAGGCTTATTATTTCAAATCTAAATGGGTCTAAAGAGAAATTGTGATCAAGAGACTGAATAAGAAGAACTACGGGAAACATGAAATTCTTTCTAGAATAAATGCCTATCTCCGCTGCAAACTAGGGAGCAGAAAATAATGTGATTTGGCAAGATCATATCACATGATCACCTGGGTTGGAAAAGACCTAAAAGATTATCCAGTCCAACCTTTAATATTTATCACCCCTAAGACATATCCCTCAGCACCTCATCTCTACGCCCTTCAAACATTTCAAGGGATAGCTTGTAGAGCATCCACTGAAGTTATCAGGGGCATCCTGATGCTTCATAATTTGATGCTTGTAGGATATCATAAAATTCTAGGTTTAGGATAAAAGAGATGCATCTGTTTCTCAAGACTTCTGAGTCACAAATGTTCATGTTTTAGCTGAATTTTTTAGAAACTTGGGTGCCAAATCCCTTCTGAAGCCCAACGATGTCGAAGTTCCTCAAGCTCCTCTGAAAAACTCAGTTTTGATAGCTGTAAAAGTGATTAACAGCTCTAATACTACAAAGGGTTAAAAGCAAGAGAAGACTCACTGATTTTATTGGGTTAGCACCAAGCACTTCTCTTCCTGAAAAAATAATGAAAAATCACTTGCTGATTGTAGAAATATTCAACGTAGAGCCTGCTATAACCTCCTACCACATTCACAGCAGACGTTCTTCCTTACATGCCTAAGGTTAGTAAATAATAGGAGTTGGGAGCGGTTGCGTTTACCTTTGCTGTTATTTAAATAAGGGAAACTGGTGGTTCCTTAGAGAAGCTGTTCAGCAGCAGAATGAGCTGCCACTGCACTAGGATTCCAGACACAAACAGCCATGACTGCAGATTGGTAATGCACATAAACCTGAAAAAGTCCTTTTCTGACCAGGAAATTTCCCTGCCTTGGCAGACTGCAGCCTGCTTCTGCGTGACACCAGCTCTGGCTTGATGCAATCTGTGGGCCAAAGTAGCAGGCACACGCTGCACATTCTAGTAGCATCCGGCTGCCAGAAACCATTCGGTGGTGCTTCTAGACCTGGGCAACCAGCTGTGAGACATGGATTGAAATGACCTGGAAAGAAAATTTGGCTTCAGTGAAATCGATGGCAGAAGCCTCGTTTTCTTCAGTGAAGCCAGGATTTCATTCCTGGCACTCGCAAGGCTTCTGTTTGCATTGAATTGTTTTCCTACTGTCAAGTGTTGTTAGGTTGGGGGGGAGGAGGCTGTTTCTCCTGGAATTGTTTCTGTAGCTGAGCCAAGATCTAGAGAATTTATTTCAAGCAAACCACTTCTACTTTGAATTTTCAAAGGGAACTTGCAAACTTTTCATGCCTAGTGCCAAGGAACTAAAGTTTCTTTTTTAGCAGAAAACCTGAGCTTGGATGCAGTTTTATATTTAAAAATAAGATGTTAGTAACAAGGGCTGCAGAAGGGGGAAAATAAAGTTATAGGCTGAGCTGTAGGCAGGTCCTATGGGAAGGGTTTGCATCCAAATCTCAGCGAAGTCAGTCATCAGTTATCTCCTATTCTTATTAATCCAAATACTGCTTACTGACAGTTATTGATGCAGCATAGGAATTAGAGAGCTCATAGTATACAGCTTTACATGCTGGTCATTAACAGCTCCGCTGTTGCTGGAGGCTGCTCTGTGTGTGGTGTTGAACTCCTGGTTTGTGCTCAGCTCAGAGCTGCCCCGGATTTACCTGCACTGAGATGAGCAGAGTCTTGGTTGCACAAGTGAAATGTTGATTGTCTCTATCCCTCCTGCAGCCAGTGTGCGAGGCAAAGATAAGCAGACCTCAAACATGAAGAGGCAGGTAGGTATATTTGCAGCTGCATAAAAAAACCAACTAAATATTAAGAATAAAATCCTGTTCTCCATGCTAGTGAGAAGAGAAGGCAAAGAAGCCTGTTGGCCCCTGCAGTGGCAGATGGCAGTCTTGCACCTGGCTCCCCAGGCACTGGGAGCAGCTGCAGCTCCAGCCAGATTACAGCAGAAATGTTCCAAAGCCACAAGGAGGAATCACATTCCTAAGGACCCTTTGAAATAATGTGGTATCAAATACCTTTCTTTTCTCCGCTGAAAAAGCCTCTTTTACATGTCAAAGTGGAACTGGCCTGCAGATGTGGTGATCAAGAGATGCTTTTGTACCACCAATGTAAACTAGTGGTAATTTACCAGTTTACCACAGCTGATAGTTTTCTAGATTGACTACCACAATTAGTAGTTTAGCCATGATCATCTTTTGTGTCCGTTGCTCGGTGATATTAAGAGGTTTTCTGTTATGACAGAATAGTTGTCATACAAGTTTAAACTGTAAGTGATTTTCTGCAATTCCATTTTTCAGTTGTTTCAATTGGGCACAGAATAATCCCTGCGCAGTCAGAAGAGGTTAAACAAATAAGAAATGTTTTGATACCTGTTTTTGAATTCTTCACAGGGATGTGGCATAAGCTGACTCCCTCAAAGTAGCACCTGATATACAGGAACATCGCAGACAAAGGGATTTTGGTGTAAATCCTATAGCACGGGGCACAGGTTTACACCAGCATGATTTAGAATCAAGCTCTGTACACTGAAAACCAGTTGTTTTGGTACTATCAAGTGTAGGTGCAATCTATGAACTCAAGTGCTAAAACTAGAAGTATAATTCTGTACCTGGAGGATATACATAAGCGTTAATCACTCCTGCAGCTGAGAGAAAGATTAAAGCCCGACATATATGAAGCAGAATTGCCTGGATTTCCCATCCCAGAATTCCCAAAGCAGCCTCACTTTGCATGTCCCTATTGAATGTATCATTCAGTAATAAATGACACCACTTCACCGAAGTTTGGCAGATGTTTTATGTCTGAAATACCGGGGCGATGATGCACATCAGATCTGAGTAGTATCCCAATCACAAGATCTTTGGAGGCCTCAGAAGAGCTGATCTTCACAGATCAGTTTGCCTGTGTTGATCTAGCCCTTGTATCTTAGTTTTCAGTGACTGAAACAACTGTTTGCTATTGGAAAGCATTTTATCTGCTTAACTCGTAATTAATTTTTACTACTCCTTGAGGACGAAGCCTGCATCCCTGTGCACTGGAAACTTCAGGATACGCTGAGGGGGTGGAGGGTGCATGACAGAGAACCAAAGCAGCAATATGTACTTTATGCCACCTTAGTGAATATTGGGTTTTCTCCAGTACTAAAGTCTGAAACTTGAAATTCTAGAATGCAGCAGGCTGAAATGAGCAGTTTCCTGAGCAGTGAACAGATACTGCTTAAGAAGAGATTTATTTTAATTTTGTAAATCGTCATTTTATTGTAAATAGGCTACTTTTCCATATTTGGGGGTTAATCCTGCGAATATGAAGGCTAGTTAAATAGGAATTTTTCTTGCATAGGTTCCTAGTTTGTCTTTCATATGCAGTTTCATGTCTGTATATAACCATTCACAAGAAGGACACTGATACGAATGCTCATTATTCCAACAAATGGGATATTTATTTCTGGATAGAGTTACACAGCCCTAGCAGACGATGCATCAGACCGAGTCACTGGGCTTGACTTTGCTTTTATGAGTGTATTAACCTCCGAGCTTTCCATACACTGTGTCATTCTTGCTGACAATAAAAAAGGGAGACTTTCCGCCTTTACTTTTATTTAGCTGCACCTACAGTGTATTTTACAAGAATGTATTTGCTACTGAATGTGGTAACAAATCTTCAAATTTATTGAACAACTTAGGGCAGCAGCCACTCTCTGGGGAGAATAACCCTCTACAGAAAAATTAATCACAAGTTTAGAACATGTGAGCAAACCAGTTGAGTGCAGTGTTCTGGTACTTCAGTTATCATTGGAATAGTAATTATCATTCTAACAGAAGTTTAGGATCTACTTTAGGGGTATTGGAAAATTATTTCTAAAGCCTTTAAAAATTATTAAACTGGTGGAGCATATCCTACCAGTGAATTATGTGGTGATATTGCTTTGACGTACTATATATGAGGAGAGCACAGCAACGTTCACTTTGGTTGGCCAATATTTCCCTTACTCGTTTTACATTGGGGTTGGAGACTATTTGCAGTGCTGCTCACTTAGAACTGAAATTTATTGTTCACTTAGGTCCTAAAAAATAATCCATTTTTTTAAAGCCAATAGAAAACTGTGTGAATTATTCACCTTAGTTCGTTATTAAAAGATATTTTATGGTTACACCAAAGAAGTCATTATTTATAACATATGGGATAGTATTTTACCACCTCTTTTTTTCCTTTATCTTCCTGTAAATGACTTGAAACTACAAAGTAAATCTGGAATCATCCAGTCAAAAGTGCCTAACAATGATAAATAGTCACATTATGTGCACAGGATTGCAACTGTAACATTACTCCCAGAACTGCAGATTAGCTTTTACTTCTGAGAAACATGACTTTTGATACAAATTTTTTTCTTAAGTCCTTCAGTTTATCATAGCAGTGAATATCCACCCTGCAGTGTACATGAAGATGGACAGAAATTTGGGTTAGAGAGACCATAGGCTTCTGGTTTCGAAAGACAGTGAACTAAAATTAAAACGCAGATTTAAGTGTGAAGGAAAACTTCTTATTTACCAGAAATAAACCAGATGGAGTAGTGTGTGTGAGAGAGAGAGTCTCTGTGTGCATTTGTGTGTGTGTGTCTGTGATAAATTGTGGGAGTGAGTTCAACTACAGCAGTCAGACTCTGGCAGATTAATGTAACAGAGAGAAGGTGACTTTTAAAATACCAAACCAGAGTTTTTCTTCTGGAATTATGGCTAGAGCACAACTGAGGATGCTGTGACACCAAGTCAGAAAGCTCATTTTGCTTAAAGAGCAAATGCTTGCCTGAGATGTTACTAGATGTGGTCAAACCAAAAGAAAGAAGGTTAAAACTTGGTGAAACCTTCTCTTTTAATTGTGTTTGTAACCTCCATTCAGAAAAGATCAGAAGGAACTTCCCTAGTTTCTGAAAAATACCTTTTGACTGCAATATCTGCTTAGAAGCATCATTACATGATGTTTTAGAAACACCACTTTCCTCACAACCTTAGAAGCTTTGTCGGAAAATTGACCTGCCCGTTCAGTCAAGGCATCTCTAACTTTGCAGTAGTTCAACACCTGGTCCAGTTCTTTCACTGCCTTCACAAAGAAGCCTAAACTACAACAGGTTTCTGGATCAATTGTTGAAAAAAAATGACCTGGACAAAATTAGGCCCTTTTTCTTGTTATGCTTTATCATCACATCTTCTTTCAAACTTTTAAAAACCCAGAAGGACATCAATAGGGATTTCGCATTTACTTTGAGGCTGAGATTTTGTTCTTCAAACTTTGTCTTTACACATGTCCCTAGACATGGAGAAAGCCAGAACACCGCGGATTAAATCCATGTTGCTTCTCTGTTACTGAGAGCAGAATCAGGTACAGCAACAGCATTCCTGCAATGTGAAACATTCTGCAAACAAAACCAACAGTGCGTAAATAAGAGCAGAACCAAGATAATATTGGACAAAATATTACTGTTGCCATAAATGATGAGGTTGGTGTCTTGCTGATTTCAGTCTCTGAGGAGCGCCCAAATTGTAACGTTTTGTACTATATTGACAGATTCATGTAAAATTCAGTACAGCCTGCTAGCCCTCGGCAGCTGCTCTCTGCAAGGATCATAGAATCACAGAATTATTAAGGCTGGAAAAGACCTCTTAGATCATCGAGTCCAGCCTAACACTATGACATCAGCTAAACCCTGCCACTAAGCGCAGCATCCAATCTTTTCTTAAACACCTCCAGGGATGGTGACTCCACCACCTCCCTGGCAGTACATTCCTGTGTTTTATCCCCCTTTCTGTGAGGAAGAGCTTCCCAACATCCAACCTAAACCTCCCCTGGTGTAGCTTCAGGCCATGCCCTCTCGTCCTGTCACAAGTTGCCTGGAAGAAGAGCCCGGCCCCCACCTGACTACAACGTGACTACCTCACTAGGGTGGATGTGTCAACCCACAGCAGTGGTGGTGATGGCCAGCACAAGGTGTGCCTCAGCCTCTCCTGGAATCTCCTCTCCACCAGGCTGCTGGGGGGGTGCTGGAACATCCTTGTCAGCCAGACAGGTGGCTGGTTGGGATGGAAGGGCCGTCCCAGCGGTAGCAACGCTGGGAGATGTTTTCAGTGTTCCTTGCAAAATAGCGACAGTTTAACTGAAAGCAGAAGGTGGTGCGATGAACAGCGAAATGCGCCCCTGCACACCTCTGTGGGTGTCCTGGTAGGCCTGCAGAGCTACCTTCGAGCCATATAAAATGGGGAAGGTGGGAGGGATGTAAAGTCAATATTCCTGATGGATCAGAAAGAAAACTTCAAAGCCCAGCCCAGCCCATTTTTACCGCTATTAACTATCTATTCCTACTTACTCTAAATTGTGAATAGAGCATGCAGCAAAATAAGACATGTAAATATTATTTAGATTTTCTCCCTGAGCACTGAAAAAGCTTTGCTTATAAACTGGGGGGGGGGGTTTAAGATGGACTAAAAATACCTGCCTCTTCCAGTTACATTCCAGAAATCAATAGGCAGGAAAGCAAATTACTGCTCTTTCTCTTAAGTCTCTGCTATTATGGTCTCAGTGGAGTGAAATTACTTTACAGTTAATTAGATTTTTAAAAAATATAGCATGGCTTCTGTATAATTCCCTTGGGTGTTTCTGTACCTCCCCAGCTTTTAAAATTCATTTCCGGGAGATGAGGCATTGATTTTGAAGAGATTTAATAACCCTTTGGTAACTGTATAATCACCTGTAGCTGCCATGCTAGCGTTGGCCAGACCTTCTAATGACTAGAAGCAGCAGGTCAATACTTTCAGTAAAAATATGTCTGTGTTTTCACAGCCTAGTCCTATAAAAATCACCTGGAATTTTTAAAATGTGCATCTGCTTCAGAGTTCCAGTTCAGCTCCTGAGTGTGCTTTCAAAGCAAATCTCCTCATCTCTACTTACTGAGATTTAGTTCACATTTGGGGAACCACCCAAGATGATAGCAGAAAGAAAAATATCTTAGATCAGACACTGTGTATGTGTGGGCAACGGCATGGATAAGGGTGGGGGAGATGCGGGAGATTTCAAAGACATCTTAAAGCACGCTTCTCACAGTAAGATCCTCCCTCCAGCAATCCAGAACTTCTGACGTTTGGTACTGTGCATCCTCACACAAGGTCTTGGTGGTTAGGAAAAAGTACTCTATAGCTAGAGATAAAATTCAGAGGCATACTGAGAAAGAGAGCAGAATAACTTCTGAAGTATTTTGATTTCTCAGTTTTAGCCCTCATAACTCTATTGCTGACATTTTCTCTGGATTGCTAAGGTTGGTGCCTGCCTTGGATTTTAACTTTATCCCAGGGATAAAATACTAACTGTAACAAAATTTTAAAATAACTCTTAAAAAAGAAGCCTTGCCACTGTGGCTGGCCAGGTTTCACTAGCCATCTTCGGCAATGCCTGAGCACAGTGCTATGGTTTGTAGATGTGTCCTTGGTTTCTGTCTCCTGTTATTTCACCTCCTTTCCCCTGGAGCTGGAGGCAAGCTCTTGCAGCAGCGCGAAGCAGTGATCTGTAGTGAGCACATCCCTTGGAAGCATTCCTCCCAATACTATTATTATACTTCAGTGTTGTGCAATTTGAGACAAATAGGTGGAAAACTGTGGCTTTGTCGGGTGAGAGAGGACTCTGGGAAGTGCCTTCAAAACACCTGCAATCTTGTGCAATTTAGTGAAGCTTGTAGCAAAATATTTGTTCTTCAGAAATCCCTTTATAGATAACAGAGAAGAGTCTTTGCTGCTTAACAGAGTGGCATCTGGAGCATCAGGAACTCCAGCAGCATTGGGGAAATCATCCTAATCTTTCCTTTTGTTTGCACTGACATTTTTATAGGGGCTTTTCTTTTAGCACATCATTGATTGTGCTTGAAACAGCATAATCAACTCAGTGGGAATTACCAGTAATAGATTCCAGTCAAATTCTACTTTCAGTTATGGCTGTCTGAGTCCACATAATTTTGCAGCAGTTACTGTGCATTTACCATGGGATACCACGCATCAGAACCCATGAACCTACATTTTCAAGACAGCATGGTATTTATAAACTTTGGATAGCAATTACTAATTGAGCTTCATTGTTTAAGCGTAGGTCTTTTTACTCCAGAAGGGAGTACACTTTATCATTAATTAACACTATTTAATCACGATTCTACTTTCCTTCTGACTTCTAAGAGACGTTCATATTTACACTGAACGTTTTCAAACCAAAATTTTATTTCCTCACAATTGACTTCCAATATCTGTTACCACTTATTAGTACTTTTTCCTTCAATCTTTATATTATTTACTTTTCTTGTGTGTAGTTAATTTAGTTTTACTGAGCTTGGTTCTTTACAGGTAAAGAAAAGGGAGATACGCTTGGGTTTAAATCCAGAGTACAGGTAATGTCCACACACTGGAAAAGACATGAACATTAACTGGAAGGTGCTGAACAGAGAGGTGGATGATATGTCCAAGTTATACTTCCAGCATCTGAACTCTATCATGTGAAACAGTTTGAGTAGTACATCTCTAGTCTCTTCTTCCCCCTTGCTAAAGAGTTACAGGCTGCTGCTGCTTGCATTAAGTAACGAAGTGGGTGCAAAAACTGCCCGTGTCTGTCAGGCTGGTGCCTGGAAGGATGTCTTGGTCTGAGCTTGGTCGGAAGCAGATGGGAGCCCAGCAGGTGGATAAATGCAAACCACCTTCACTGAGCATTTGAAATAGAAAGGTCAGAAATGAGACTGTGAGAAAGGGAGTCACAGGTCACACAGAGCATGTGCCTAATGACACTGGGGAGAGGAGGAAGAAACTGCCTTTTCTCCCTGTTTCCATATAATAATTTAGGTAGCAACATCTATTCAGTTTTTAAATGACTTTAACACTGACTGACATTTTCTTTAAATTGTAACTTGTGCAATTTAATGGTAACCTTTAATTTTCTTCCACCCTTATAATGTCATGGGAAGCAACGAAAATAGTAAGAACTCAATCGCAGACATTAGAAATACTTTTTATCAGGAGAATGCAAAAATAGTGCGTTCATGTGCTATAATGCATGAGAATGTTAAAGCACAATGGCTTTCAACACTTTGTTTTCCTACAATAACTGCTCTCTGGCACTAGTTTGTGCTTGAGTAATATTTTTATTATTACATAGAGTAAGATCTCGTCTGTCCTAGATAGATGACCTACTTTTTAGAAACGTTCAGAATTGTCATGCCCTACTGACTAGTGGGAACTGATGTTTCTGAGCTTTAAGAAGACCGAACTGTTTATGAGTGGCCCAGTCACCTGTTTTGTCTGTCCACACACACAAAAAAATGGTTGCCTGTGTAGTAATTTCTTATGGCACAGAAGAGAAGCCTGGGTCATTTCAATCAATATGTGTGATGACCTGAGGCTTTTGGATCCCTTTGTTTAATAGTATAGTGCAGAAAATACTCTGCGGAATGGATTAAATATCTACTTGAAATACTAGTATAAATAAATGCTTTCGATTCCATTTTTCTCAAATGCTTTGCATGTTTGAAAAACAAATCATTCTTTAGCATGGACACAGTACTTGCTGTATCTTTCTTTTTTTCCCCTTGGTCCAATATTTAGGTGTTGCTTGAGTGTGACAGCTCTGATATCAGAGAGTCTAAGTGATGCCCCATGATACCCTGCAGAGAGGAAGGAGGTGGCAGTCAAAGTGCAATTCTGAAAAGTCACCTGGGAGTTTTAGTTTGTGCTTCTGCAGTACCTTGCACAAGCAGGGAGGTTCACTGTGAGGAAGGTTTTGGGTTAATGTTGTGATTTGGCTGAATGAAGTCTCTCTGAGGAGATCATTTTTACCCTGTGTGCTCTGCCAAGGCTCATACCAGCCTGTTTACGTATAGAAGCTTGTTTTATTTCGTGCAGTCAAATCAACTTTCTCAAGTATAACTTACTGAAGAAATGTTGCTGAGGAAGCATCAGAATGGAGTTTTGTAACTGGCAAAGGACTGTGAACCCTTCAAAGCGAGTGAAACTCCACTTAGCAGGATTTGGTAGAAGAACACAGGAAGGCACATACGACTTTCTGATTTCTTACCCCTTCCCCCTCCTCCTCTAAGAAAGTTATAAAATCTCCTTAGTTTTATTAAAATTCCGTAGACTACAAGTCAGCCCAGGCTGACATTTTCAAAATGCAAAATCCTTCAGACCTTTTTCACGGATGATGTTAGCGACAGAGCCGTCCTGCTCTCGTTGCTGTGAGCTCCGTGGTGCTGACATGCAGATTTAGGTCAACTGATGTCTACCTGATTCTGCTGATGTCACAGCATGCCGAGCTCACATGTACGGTTCTGTGCTTTTAGCTAAACTGCTGAATTAAGGCTGGATACATAAATAGCAGGGTGGTTCAACTTGGCTCACAGAATCCATCAGTTAATGCCTTTCCTTCCCTAGACTGTTTATGAACGCGTATGTATTTGGATGAGTGCATTTGGGGGTGACTTAGAGGTTAGAAAATCAGCCAAGGATACAAAGATACTTCATGCGAGTTGATCTGTATTTCTTCAGACCCAAATATTTTTCCTTCATCAAGAACTTTAATGCCATCTGAACACCTACATGGCCTTTTACTACAGTCTGCAGGGTGCAACACATTCAGCAGATCCTACCCTCTCATGACTCATCCCTTCTCCCAGCTGCTGGGCCATCAACTTGGTGGAACAGAGATCCCTGACTCTGGCTATAACAGCACATGTGGGGACTGTACTTCATAAAGATCATGAATCTTCCCTGTGTCCCCTCGCTGGCATGCCTAATTGGAAAATGGGGAAATCAGTGGCCCAGAGGGACCTGATGGCAGAATTAGAGCCTCTGCTCATTCATCTTTATTAAACAATAAACCAACTTCAAGCTCATGTAAAGTAGGCAGGGCGCCCACTTCCCAGTCTCACTCCGTGCACACCCACGTTCGCTCTCTCTTCCCTCGCTCACATCTCACACATTTAACGATGTTGTGCAAACACACGTACAGATTTATAGCCTGCTGTAATGCTATTGCTTATTTCCTTGTGCACACAAGCCTAATTAACAGCTATCACTCAATTTATTCTTGATTTAAACATAATTAAGAATATGCTTAAGCAATGATTTTGCTTATGTCTACTAACTGAAGCCAAACTTGTCAAACTATTGCTCCATTAATTTAATTCTTCCTCCTGATTTCAGGAAATTTGATTGCTCTAATGCAGTTAGTCATACAGTAAATGTTTTCAGTTCTCTTCCGTTGCTTAGACACTTCCAGAGTATTCTCTAGATTATTATAATTTTGTTGCCTAGGGAGTGCATAAGCAAAAAATTACATCTTTATAAATTATCAGATGGACCTGCCTATTCCATATGAGTTCTGTAGCAGAAAAGGGATTAGCTTCATTTCCATTTTAAATAATATACCGAATGCCTTTTCTTCTGCAGCATCATTTTACAATTGGGGAGGAAAGTGATCCAAATAATTGTTATGATTGATGGTCTTATCTGTTACTGTCAGCCCAGCACACGTTAGCAGGGTGTTCTACAGAGACTGGAGATGGGCAGGAAAGGAGGAATTTCTCCAGAATCAGAAGAGGAGCCACTTTCCAGCTCTTACCCCTGGCAGGGGGCTGGGTGCTGGATTTCAACACCTGCAGCTCCAGTGGACATGTGTCCCAAAAGCCCTATGTTGGTGCAGGGGGTGATTTTATAGGCTTCATCTCGGCACTGCACAAAAAACAAAAGCAACATTTCCTTGAAATCCTTTCAATCTGCCCCACAGCACTGCTATTACATGCATTCCTACTTGGCTGGTTGAAGCATATCTTTATTTAACGTTTTAGCTGTATGAACCTTATTAAAATGATGGAATTGCAACTGCTCAGTTCGTTAGAGAATTCTTCCCCCACATGAGATGGAGGGGAGTCTTTCAAATATGGAGCATGTCACCTTAACTTACTGATTTGCTTGAAGTTACAACAGCTTGTAACATATTCTGGTTACTGACCCCATATGAGTGTTTAGAAACGGAGGGAGCCTCCTTAAGGACTCTGGGAACGCAAACTGTGCTACACTGGATGACTAATGCCATTCACTTCTAGGAAAATTCTGATTCTTTGACTATTTTTTTCAGCTGTATTCCTCTATTCAGCTGCCTGGAACAAGGCAAGACAGAGATGCTGTTATGATGTCTCCCAGGACTTGAAAAGATAGCCCAGTAGCACTATCTCCATTGATGCAGAGATAGCTGTCTTGTGAATATTCCTGGCATTTAAGTCCCCAGCAGTTCAAAATAAACCCTGAATGAGGGAACGAGTAGGAAAGGACCATGTGGGAATCCAAACACAAATGTTCTGCCTTAGAGAGCAGCAAGTTGTTAGCTGCCAGCTTTTGAAAGGTTTGCGGTCATTGGGGGGGAATCTTCAAACATCTATACTACGACTTTCCAGCTCAGTGAAGGCTCATTTTATTCCGTACAGCTGAGGCCAAGGGCCTGCATTTTCTGAGTGATCAGGCCTCTTAAAATCTCCCTTGATAAATAAAATAAATGATATGTGCCTCTGCTGTCATCATTTGCATGAAAAAGACCTGGTTTGAAACTTCCCCGGCTCCCACTGAGGGTAGCAGAGCTCCAGATCTGAGGGTCTTGTCTGTGCTGCACTTTGTACCAGCTTATTTAGCAGCAAATCAGCTACAGAGATACAGCCCCTCTTAAACCACAATCTCTCTGCCTTGTATTTAGTTTCCCTATCAATGAAAAATAAACCCACATAAACTACTACACAATTTCCAGACAAAGACTTGAAGCGATTTAATTCAATTGATAAAAGTCACCAAGTCTTTCACACATATTTACACACATAGATTTGTATGTCATAGATCAGGCATTCAAAAACGGTGAGAGCCCACAAGAAGCAAGACAGAAAGAGAAAAGTGTTTTTCAGAGGTCTAAATTTGGCAGGGCACAGAAGGCAGAGGAGCATTAGGCAAAAGGAAATCAAACTGTGAGTAAGATTGCTGTGCCAAGAGTTTTGATTAAATTATGCCTGAGTGAGCTGTTTCCCATGACTACCTCACCCCACCTGGTGCACCCTACGCTCGCTACAGATTTCTCCCAACGCGACACTAACTTAACCATCGTATAGTGTTGCTCCTACATATGGTTATGTAAAATTACACATCTTCAGATGTGAACAATAGCTGCGTTACATCTTAACTTGAATATATATCTATTTGGATATGTAGTACCTTCTGAAACTCTAAAGGTAAGATCTAACATTGGAACATAATTCACATTTAACCAAGTTGCCAGGTGACCTCCATAGTTTTTAGGCAAATGTATTTGCTTAAGTCCATATCTTTTGTGCGCATATGCTAACATGGGGTGAGGAGCCACTTGACTTGTACAAGTAAATATACCCACCACATTGTAGCCATGTTAGTTAGGGCAAGTTGAAAATTTACCCTAAATCTGATTTAATAGCTCCTAAGCCTGATTTATATGCACTCTGCTATACATTATCACTGCCTGAGTATTCAAAGCAGAAAGCCAAGCAAACTACACATAAAGAATGACTACTTCTCTTCGCAAGGCATCCTTCCCTGTGCATATTGAATACTTTATCTTTTCAACGGTCACTTACAAATTCCCAGCTATAAACTCTAGATCTGATTCTCCTCTCGCAACAGTGTAAATCATAAGCAGCTCTACCGGAGCCAGTGGATTTATACTACAGTAAATCCAACAGGAGAGAAGAATCTCTCAGTTTCCCATTGACATCGATAAACAGAACACCAGACTCTATATAAATAAATGGCAAGAAGCTTCCTTGAGTCCATTCCAGTTGGCAAGTTATTTGATAAATCCATTTTAATGAGGCCCTTTTAAGCTGTGTTATATTTCACCTGATGTTTATATGCTAATTCTTCAAAACTGGTTTACTGCATGAAATATAAGATAGTTTGATGCAGTCATCTATATGTATATGTGAGAACAGGAGGCTGGCTGCACCACATATGGAGAAAATACACAATTCAGGGTTTCCAAATAGTATCTTTAAGTAATTGTTAGAACACTTAGAGGGTCTGAATAGCTATAGTGGTAAAAAAAAAAGTAAAAGAATCATAAAGCTAATGATAAATAAATACATACACATAGACGCCACATAATAATTACCAATTTAATGTCAGAAGACAAAGAGGATCAGCTTCTAGGTGTATTTTCCTGAATAATAAAGGTCATAGGAATTTAAATGTGGTACTGATAGCACGTTTGAATCTCTTCCCGGATTTTGCAGGTATTGTTAAATATTCCCTGAAGTTACCCTTTCCCATCTAGCTTTAGTAGTAAGCAGCAGGTTTTCTATCTAAAAATAGGTGAATTCCGTGAAGTGACAGGTTTTGCTGTAAATAGGATTTTGTTTTAAAACAACAAAGATGAAATTCTCTAGTTATCAATCCAGCAGATTGAAGATTGCAAATAACTTTATATATTGGGGCTCCCAGCAACATAACATAATAACAGTGTCCAGTGACCAGTGGTGTCCCCCAGGGATCAGTCCTGGGCCCAGCTCTATTCAGTATCTTTATTGACGACCTGGATGAGAGGATCGAGTCTACTATTAGTAAATTTGCGGATGACACCAAGTTGGGGAGCAGTGTCGATACCCTGGAGGGTAAGAAGATGCTGCAGAGAGACCTGGCCAGGCTGGGTCAACGGGCTGAGGCCAACGGTATGAGATTCAACAAGGCCAAGAGCAGGGTCCTACACTTTGGCCACAACAACCCCATGTATCGCTCCAGCCTGGGGGATGAGTGGCTGGAGAGCGGCCCGGCAGAGAGGGCCCTGGCAGTGCTGGTTGGCAGCGGCTGAACAGGAGCCAGCTGTGCCCAGGGGGCACGGAAGGGCAACGGCATCTTGGGCTGTGTCAGGACTAGTGTGGGCAGCAGGACTAGGGATGGAATTCTGCCCCTGGACTCGGCCCTGGGGAGGCCTCACCTCGAGCACTGGGGGCAGCTCTGGGCCCCTGACTTCAAGAAGGATCTGGAGGTGCTGGAGCGGGTCCAGAGGAGAGAGACCAGACTGGGGAAGGGACTGGAGGGGAAATCTTATGAGGAGAGGCTGAGGGAGCTGGCGCTGTTCAGCCTGGAGGAGACTCGGGGGGGACCTTCTCACTCTCTACAACTCCCTGAAGGGAAGGTGTAGTCGGGTGGGGGCCGGGCTCTTCTCTCAGGCAATTTATGACAGGACAAGAGGGCACAGCCTGAAGCTGCACCAGGGGAGGTTTAGGTTGGATGTTGGGAAGCTCTTCCTCACAGCAAGGGGGATAAAACACTGAAATGGACTGGCCAGGGAGGTGGTGGAGTCACCATCCCTGCAGGTGTTTAAGAAGAGACTGGATGCTGCGCTTAGTGGCAGGGTTTAGCTGATGTCGTGGTGTTAAGTCGTAGGCTGGACTTAATGATCCGAGAGGTCTTTTCCAGCCTTAATAATTCTGTGATTCTGTAACATAAGTTGACAGTAGCTTGAGAACAGCCCTCTTGCATGTCAGAGACCGTGTGGATCCACGGCTGTACAGGCATTTCAGCCAAGACAGTTTTTAAACAACTTTCTAGTATTAGCTCGTCAGGCCAGTTAGCTGCCAGGGGATCATATTGTTTCTGGCTCTAGGGCTGCCTCTGCAGCAGCTCCAGGTTCTCAGTTGGAGAATATCAGGTAGCATGGACGTGTTCACCACTTATCTAGTGTTGTTTCACTTAAATGCTGCCATTTAAATGGAAGTGGAGTGAGTCTGGTGTTGATACCTTGTGAAAAGGCAGCGTGAAGGCTTGAGTGTGGAGGCTCAGAGCTGGAAGCGCTGGTCTGCACAGATTAGTGACAGGGAGTTGGGAAGAGAGAACAAAGGTCTTGTGGGACTTGATGAACATGTCAGCATGGATGCAAAAAAGTGTCCTGCTTTATCGCCCAAACACTGCGACAGGGAAGTTAGAATAGAAGAAATTTTCAGCTCTGCTAAACCAGCCCATGGCATTATGGAAATGTGGTAACCTGCAGCTGCAAATGGAAATCTAAGCAGTTCTTGAGATGCGTGCAAGAGAGGATTGGCTCCTCCTGGGAATTTGTCCTGGAACAGGGAATGTACTAAACACCACAGAGTTGAGCATGACAGCTGGATGGAATTACTCAGGTATTAAAAGTTTGTGAGAAGAAATGAATGCTTTCTTTTTTTTCTCTATTCATATTGAATCATAGCACATATAATAATAATAGCAATTTTCAGATACCATTAACATTTTCAAAAGCAGCTATTTAGTATTCAGAGCTTTTTTTTGGTCTAATTTATCATTATCATGAGGGGGGGGTTGTTTGTTTGTGCTAGAATACACACAATCGGAAAAAATCTTTTTGCTTGACAAGTCAGCTTTTCCCTGCTCATTTTTGAAGTTTTCATTTGAAACCAAACTGTCTAATCTTTCTCTAAAAATTGTTTACTGCTCTTTTATCACCACTTGCTTTCATAAATGCTGTCAGTACATATGATACCCTCTCTACTTCAGAACCTGCTCAGAGCTGTATATTCACAAAGGTGATAAAATACGTTTGGTTTTCACTGCAACAAGCTTGAGGGCCCTGGTTATAGAATATCTCATACAGTCACGCAGTATTAATTCCATTTGTGTGGAAGTTAAGCCGTGAATTCCAAACAAAATAATAATAGTTCTGCCTCACTGCGGTGAAGGTGGAATTTTAGAGTATAATCAAGTTCCAGAAAATGGAAAAAAAAAAGTCATAAATGAGAAACTGTCTGCATAGTTAATACCATGATGAATTTTTTAATGATTAATATTAACTAGAATTAATTAATATCAATCAGAATTAATTATTCTCTGCTGCAGACTCTTAACCTGTAAGTAGAGCACATACGGTTTAAAGCTGGCAGTGAGCACACTGCAAAGCTTGAATGACACTTCCTAAGATGTAATGCTTTTTATATTAGTGTCTAACCTCTCGTTGCTGTGTGGCGCATCTGTACTGTAGCTGCTCACAAAACTGAGCCCAGGATTAATTTTAACTTTGGAAAACCAAAGAGATTGATCAGCAAGGAGCTCCTACCTCCCCACTGTTTCATTAGTCAGCTCATGGCTCCGACCGCTTCCCTTCCTCTTCACTGGGGCTATTGCAGAGCTCCGCTGCTACCTCCAAAAGGTGCTTTATCAACTCCCTGCTGAAGGTCTCCATGTCTACCCACCACCAAAGGGCTGCTTACTCAGAGGAGCGTTGAGTCCTGAAAGTTGAGCTCTTAGTCTGCAGCTCTCCCGCTGATCCCTGCAATAGATCTGAAAGGGTGAAACTGGAAAATAAACCCCAAGCCACCAAGCTGCAGCTCTTCCTAAAGCATAACAATAATCCTTTGTAGTGTTTGTGGGTTGAACTCTCACTAACAACTGCATCAGTAACAAAGACCCTGAAGATAGGCTGGTCGCAGATCAGAAGGATATCAGGAAACATGAAGAAGCTCCTTAATTAATTTCTAATCCTTTTTCAGCCTTAATCTTTTCCATAGTAAGATCTGGCATTACACATTTTCTGCACACATGCTTTCTAGATGATGTAGATTAAGTCTTAGGTCTCTGATTTGCTAGAAACAGCATGTTTCATGGTAGGTTACCTATTCCTGCAGCCTCGTACTGAAATACCACAGGATTATTCTGTCTGGGCTGATATATTCAGTTAAAATATTCATTAGAGGTATGTGAAGTTGGTCCAGTCATCCAGGATTTTAATCCATGCTTTGTTCTGTGCTTCACGAGGATTCATTCAATCTCTTTGCCAGAGCTGGTGGTGTTTTATTCACACATTTATTCCAGAATTAGACTTTGCATATAGCAGTGCTGAGGAGAGGGGCAGGAGGACTTCAGAATGCCTTGTGGCTGGGGTCTGGGGCACATTTCAGAAGTAAGGACAATAATACTGCAGATAGACAGTTTGAATACATACTGGTTATCCAATTATAATCATTGGGGGGAGGGGGGGGGTGTCCTTACTAGTTATAGAATCTTCTCATTTATGATGTGAATACAGCAAATAAATGGTTAGGCCTTTTCTACTAATATAGCAAATAAAGATGCAGGAAAGCTGAGCAGCAGTGCACGCTGAATGGTGGCACCCTACACTCTTAACAAGACTAATATTAATCTCTTCTACGGAGCTTTTTAACACCCTCCTCCACAAATCTCCTGCATTACAATCTGAAGGCTCTGAAATTGAGACGTTTGAAACATGTATGTTAGAGAATTCTATCCCTATAAAATTCTGTAGCAAAAAAGCTTCAGTGTCCTATAGAAGGATGATAATGGGCTTTTTCCAGTGCTTTCCAGAGAAGCTTCTAGATTTCCCTAGAGTTAAATAGGAACTTTCCATGAAGATAGTTTTTTCATAAGGAGTTAGTCAAATTAACAACTATCTGGATAACTATCACCTGATCTTGCTTCTGCTGGTTCCAACAGGAGAATATCAGGCTGTAACTACTACAGAGATATAGAGCACTGTGTTCACCCTTTCAAACTCAGAAGTGAAGGTAGGTCAGTGCTGACAATGTGTTTTGCATTGTTCCTGTGTCATGAGCTCTTACAACACTCCCAGATCCACATTTAGATAAGATCCACATTTATAATCTGTCCCTTCATTGGGAGAAAAACATGTTCACTAGCTTGGACAAAGCCCTGCGCTGTGGAAATGAAAGGTTGAACATTACTGAGCAGTTTCAGTTGGATAGAACACACACATTCCTGTGTTACATGCTTTTGTCAGGATTTGGGTATCTTTCAGACACCAAATTGCAGAAAGCATTCAGTTCTTCTGCAAACATCACGGGGACACAGAACAGATGATGGTTTTACTCCGAAGAGCAGAAGACCCTAGAGACATTCCCACATGCATTTAACTTGCCGCAGAGGTATATAGGAACAGGTACTGTAGGGAAAGCAGAGTGAAAATTCTAACTATGCCGACTACCCACAAATACAAGACAGTAAAAGAGAGACCAAACTAACCAAATCACTGAAAGATTAAGGGGAAAAAAAAATCACTTTGCGCAATTACAGACGAAAACATTAGGATTAACATTTTCCTAATAGCCTAAGGGACATATTTAAGAGTTTCCTAGGAGTTTTAAAAGCAGTCTTCTCTATTGAAATGTTATGACTTCCAGAATTCTGTTTGCTCAGCACTTCTGAGAATGAGGTCATGTTGGCTACAGTGCCTAGATGTGGAAAAAGTTGACCTAGATCAGTATTTCTCAGACTTTCAGCATATGTGGAACACTTCTGGTTCATTGGACTTCATGTGTCTGCAGGTCCCCTACAAGAAAGTCCACTGCCACATTTCAGTGTGATGGCATCAGGGCCCAAGTTTGAGGAACGCTAAAGTGTAAGCCTAGAGCGTAGAATTTCTGTCTTAGAAGCTGTTGGTTTGGGTTTGTTTTGCTTTTGTGTGACAGGATGAACAAGCAATGAAAAGCAGGGATTTAGGAATATTAAATTTTTTTTTTTCACACCTAAATGAAAAAGGCAACAAGCAATAGTATTTAAACTAGAAATCTGAAATCCCTTCAAGGTGATTTGGCCATAACATTTTTATTCAGGTTTTTACTCAGTACCTAGTACTCTGTTGTCAATTGTCAGCTTGTATATATCACATTTTGTTCAATAATCCCCTGGTGGCTCTGTTATGCTTTATCCTCTCTAATTTATCATGCAAGTCTTTGTTTGTTTGTTCTAGGAAAGCTTAAGCTGGTAGGAAAAAAGAGAAAAAAAAAAAAGAATACTTTTGTAAAAGAGCTGACATTACACCCTGAATTCATGCCCCTGTCAAGACATGCAAAGAGGCATCCACGTGTTCGGATAGTTACGTGTTCCTGTGCAACCTGCTCTGGGTGATCGTGCTTTGGCTGGAGGAGGGCGTT
>WEIS01000635.1:0-14867 GCA_013389965.1 Todus mexicanus | reverse complement strand
CTTTTTTTCTTTTTTCTTTTCTCCATTCTCCTTTTAATTTAGCTTCCAGCATTAGATCTGATCCAAAACGATGGAAATAAAGCTTTTCTTGCTGCGTTTGGTCAGTAAGGTATCTCCAGACCCATGAGCCTGTTTGAGAATGAAGAAAACAGGGACAATCCGTAGCTGTGCAGTCACAAATACAGGGCAATTTAATGCAGGAGTAGGGCTGAGCACATGTATCTCAGTGGGCAACAGACCTATGAGGTGCTCTTCTCCATGTAACTGGCTTTATATGAAGATAGAAGAGGAAAACTAGGATGTTTTCTTGGTTTTGTATTTGTTATCTCCCAATGTCATGGGAGATTAACAGCAACCGGTGTGTGTTTCCCTGGAGAAGCTGCAACTGGAATCTGGAAAAGCAATTCATAGAATCACAGAATTAAGAAGGTTGGAAAAGACCATAGAGATCATCAAGTCCAACCTGTAACCTATCACCTAACCTATTACCCAGTATCATCTCAAAATTCATGCAGCTTGTATTGAAGGATTCTTTGGAGAGGGAGGCAGGAGCAGTCGTGGTCCAAGTGTGCCAGAAAGACTGTGTGAAAGAGGGTTGAAGGGTCTTCGTTAGATGTTGTCGGTCTGTGGTCATCTCACCATACCAGGAGAGGAGTGTTAATGCAGCACGAGTTCAAACCGAAGCCTTGCCGGGTAAAGGGCGCTGTTGGTTTTGTATCTGCTAGCAGGTTGAATTAAAGACTGTGGGCAATGGGTTATTAGAGCTTAAAACCTACTAACTCATCAAGACCTACGAGACTGATTACTTCTTAAACACAGATTTTTACCTCAGCTAGTTCAAACTAAGAACGCCCATTTCTTTCGCTTTGCTTAATGAAGGCAGAGCTGGCACGTGCCACATCAGTAGAAGAGTTAGCGAAAGAAGCTGTTTCATCTCCATTTCTGTCTCACGAAACTAAGAAAAACTCACACATGAAATTACGCATCATGGGGGTTTTTTTTATTATAACTTTGATTTGAACTATCGAATTTGGGAATTCAGTGTGTGGTTAACGAACAGCAAATATAAGTACCTGTGTGTAAGAAGGGATTTTAATACCTACCAGCCCCAAATACTAAAAAAGTATTCAGTAGAGATTTTGAGGGAAAGAATTATTAAATACATGCAGACAAATGATGTAAGGCGGGGACGGGGGCGGGGGAGGAAGAGCAAAAACTGCTCAGGACATACAAGCAGGGTTGTTTTCTTTTGTAATGTAGCTGTCTTTCTAGATAGGAAATACAAAGTTTTTTCCATCTTTTACAACTAAGCATCTATAGCGTTTTCATTTCTATTCTCCTAATTATTATTTATTCTCCTGAAATTATTACTTAGCATGGGTAAGGAGCTAGCTAATAAGGCAACAGCAGTGACTTACGTGAGAAAAAGAAAGAACTGATTTGCTGGGGTTTTCTTGGCAGAGTTTCATAAAAATAAATCTGGTAACCAAGTTGCATTAATATTTTCTCCAAGCATCAATGTAGGAGTATGCTGATGAGCTGGAGTTGGGAAACGTTGTTCATAAAGAACAGAATTTGGATCTCCACGAGGAGAATGAAATAATCACAGTAGCAGAAGTGACAGGAAATGGAATATTGCAGAAGATAAGATCTTGCAGCATTTAGGGAGGAATAAAAAAATACTTTGGGGAATGAACTGAAGCTGAAAGATTCAGAATAAGTGAAAGCTGGGGTACCTGAGTTGGATGTAGTATCAATGCAACCCTTTCCAGGGGAGAGAGAAGCATTGGAATTGAACTGCTGAGCCAGGTGCTGGTGAGAGAGACCTTGTGTCAAATGCTATGTACCGCTCTGGGCAGCTGCCTTCATAGGAAGAATTAAAAAAGAGAAATGGTCCGTGCCGAGAGTAGATGCAGCCTAGGGCTAGCAGAATAACCAGGAGGCTGGAAAACCTGCCCTGTGAGAGGCGAAGCCGGCTTCACTCACATGAAGTAACTAGATAAGGTAAAAGATGCAAAGAAGAATAACTGGAACAAAAGGACAGCAAGTATAAGAAAGAATTAGTGCGAGTATGGGGAGCATACCTGAGTTAAATTAGAAGAGAGAGCCGTAAACTGTAGATTTAAGAGTTTAGGCTGTAGATTTAAGAGGAAATTACCCTATTTGAGTAGTGAGGTTCTGGATGAGCCTTCCAAGATGAGCAGCTTAGACAACCTGGTGAACGTTTGAAGTGTTTCGTACATGCATTATCAGATTGGCAGAGGCAGCAGGCAATCAAGCTGGCAGGGGGCAGGTCAATATTCATTGTTACACTGGCCTGTGTCTGAGGGATCCTTAGGAAGGAAGGGCAGGAGCAGTAATGAGCCAAATGAGCTATGCTGGAAAGACAGAAAAGATGTGGAGGCTTTAGGTCAGATAACACTTGTCTGAGGTCTTGTCTTCTCTGCCAGAGAAGGGTATTCTGCAGCTCAGAATAAATGTAGTCAAGTTTGCTAGATGGTGAAGTACTTACCTGGTGGTGAAGAGACACTTGTGGGAAGTGATGGAGAAAGATGATGGGGTTTATTTCTGTCTTATTTTATTCAAACACGTAAGTATGTAGGTTTCATGAAAAGCCTTAGTATGTCTGGGCAAGGAAGGTATTCCTGCTGTAGTAGGGGATTTCAGTTCCAGAAATGCTGTCTTAGCTTTTGCAAAGCAAAGGCAAAACACCTTGCCTTTCTTGTAGCCATCCTTGGTTGCAGTAGTCAGGGGCAGGAATGAGCTCTTAGGCTCTCTTGTTGAGAGCAACTTGGACAGCTTTCTGGGAGGTGCAAATCTCCATGTGAAGTGAGGTGAGAACCAAGCACTGGTTGAGCCTATGCTTGAAGCTCAGAGCCTTGGCAGTCTGCCCGGCTAAGTGCCCTTTAGGACTGGGATCACAACCATGTTGGAACCTTCTGTGAGACCCACGAGACTTTTGCTAAAAGAGCAACTGAACAAAGATCAAACCCAGAAAGAGAGGAAAAATACCTCAGCAACAACAAACTCTCAAAACCTTTGGGAACAGTCGTGGAAGGAGAGGAAGGAAAAGTGTTTCCTGCAAAATAAAGAACCTCATTGAACTTTATATCTAGCCCAGACACCTAGAGACATGTTACATTAGAAAAACCTAATCCAGCAAAAATGTGAAAGCAAAAGGAAAGAAGTTAAAATGCTGGAGGAGTGAATGATAATGATTGGCCCTTGTGTCACTGTCCTTCACATCCCAACTGTGCTGTAAGCCACAGGGGCATGCTGTGTACAGTGATCCCTATGACCATTTTCTTTTCTCTTTTCTTTTCTCTTTTCTTTTCTCTTTTCTTTTCTCTTTTCTTTTCTCTTTTCTTTTCTCTTTTCTCTTCTCTCTTCTCTCTTCTTTCTCTCTTCTCTCTTCTCTCTTCTCTCTAAGCCTCTCTTCTCCACTCTGCAATCCTAAGCACACACTGTACAAAAGTTAAAAGCAATCACAAGATAATTTTAATTCCATTTTAAATGTTGATTCACGTACGTCTGGAGCCACAGTGACCTGGAGAGCTGGCGTTTGATCCAGCTCTGAAGTCATAAATTGCCAGTTTCCGTGCGTGGCAAAAGTCATCTGATAGAGACTAGTGGTGAAGGGTGTGACTTGGAGCTGGAGCCATGTCCTCCTGGGGTGGGTGTGAGTGTGGCTGCGGCCGAGTGAGTCACTAATTGCCTTTGGGAATAACCCTCTTGCACAGGAAGGTTATCAGCACCTCCCCTGCTGAATTGTTCCCCACAGCCCCCAGTAGCATCACTGGTTGCTAAATGCCCAGAGTTACGTGTATGTGTTCAGTTTCTTCTGCTTGAGAAAAGGGGCAGCTGAAGGACTTCAGCAAAGAACTGCTCCCAACCTGGTCCACACCAACGACAAACAGCTTTTGCCTCTCATCACAAATGGCATCCAAAAGGACTACCCCGTTACCTTTTTTTTTACTGTTGTCATTTGGTTTCGATTGCTCAAAAAAGTAAGGAATATTTTTAAGGAAGTAGATGAAATTTTAAATATGTATCAGATGTTGAAGCCAGATGTTTATTGAGCCACTGAATAATTTGCAATTGAGCAATATTTGCTCTCCCCACATGTTACTGCCATCAGGAGTGCTTTTGTTAGGGAACATGTGGAGGAACAAGTCACTCTCTGACAACAGAGTGAATTAAGTCAAATTCTCATCAGCTCTCGGTGGTGTGGATTCTCCGAGCTTTGGCCATTCCATGAGTGAACCACACTGGTCTCTTTTGGTCTCTCTTTCTACCCTTCTTTCCCTTGTTCTCCCTTTTATGCAGCTGTGTATTTTTCACTGAACTTGGTAGCTGGATTCAGTTTGTTCAACTGGATTTGCCTAAGTTTCAGCTCCATAGGATGCTGAGCTAAATACAAAATGGTGTAAATCTTGCAGCCGATTTGTGATCAGAGCATAAATAAGGGGGATTGTTTTGAAGTCTGTGAACGCTGATGGGAATTAGGAGATCTGTCTCCTACTCAACAACACTTCTTGAGAGTAACCAGTAATTACTATCTGCCTTGTTTTCCCATACTTCTAGATAAGGGACAATATCTACAGAACCTCAGAAGTGCGGGAGTAATAATCCATTCATACTGATAAAATATTTACACTAGACAGTTTTACTTTGTGTGTATATTATTACTGTCCTAGCCAGGGCTGTGGAGAAAAAGAACAGGTTTTGAAAGATTCGAATACCAGTCTTTATCCCAAATTAATATTGGGTATCAAGAAGGTAAAGAAGATCTTCAAATAAAGTATATAAAGTAGTTTAATGGGTTATCCACATAGGTTCAAAATGCTGCTATTCCTGTGGGAAAGAAATACACTTATGTGTTGTGTCCTAGATGAAATATCATCATATTCTTTTATTTCAGATGTACCTATTCATTTCTGTTCATTGGCTTTGGGAGTCAGTAGGGCCACTGCTCTTTTGTGCCACTTACTTAATTGGAACTAGCTGTACATTTTTGCCCAAAATTTGTATTTGAGTTCTCAAGAACCCTTAATGACTACAGCAACGAGAAGAGTAACGAGTTTTGCATTTAACTAGCTTGCTTATTTGGTTCTGTCGATTGCGTCTTGATGCTCTTTGGGCAGTAGGTCATATAAGCATTTCCCCAAAGCTGTCTGCCCGACAGGAAGGCAGGAAAGCCTTGGACATGTGCCAGCTGAAATGCTGGGGGGTTTTGCAATAAGTGCTTTTCTCTCAGCTCCTTCATAAAGAAACATCCCGGACTGAAGCTGGACCAGAAAAGAGAAGCTAGGCAAAAGTTGATGTTTTGAAACTATTTCCACTTATTTCAATAGATCTATTACCTACTTGAATAAGTGGAAGTACTCCAGAACGTGAACGGTTTAGAATTCTCTCTTGACTAATTCCCCTGGTTGATTTTTCCAGGCGTAGTAGCTGCTGTCTTGAAATGTTCTCGCTAAGAAGGCAGAGGGGTCCCTGTTTTCACCCTGTCTTCATCCCTGCAATAGCAGGGCTGGTATGGTATTGCCACATTATCCCTCCATCCCAGAAGACTAATAATTGTTCAAGATTCAGGTCTGCAGGATAGGGTGGCAGTGAGCAGCAATGTAAGGCTCCCCACCTTGAAAAAGGGCTACAGAATCTGGCTGTGGTGGATGTCCATCAGCATAAGGGACTGCAAGAGCTTGGTTGCCTTCCTGGGCCAGGGGAATAAGGAGCTGTTTGAGGCATCTTGCTCCGGACTTTCAGAAAGAGTAAAATCCAATGTTTTCTTAAGCAGTGGCCAGGCACGTTATTGCTTTGAACACAAGGGGAAATCACTAAGGCATGCACTGTTTAGAAGGATTTAAAAGCAGCTTGATATATACACACAAGCACGCTGTGGCATAAGCAGCTGTATTCATCTAACACGTTAAGGGAAAAGAAATGCTGCGAGGGTTGGCAAGTCCTTTTCCTTCAGGCTATAGACCAATTTCTTTAATTCCCCTCCTTTCTCAACAAAAAAAATGATCCCGTTGGGCAGGTGCGATGTCAAAAAGTTGTCCCTGTCAAACAAAGGCGTTGGTGAGTGTCCACAGGGCTTTATTAAATAGACAACCACAGCAAAATACGACAGGAGTCCGATGTTACTGACCGCGAGTAAATAAAACACCGGTCTTTGACCACAGGGAAAAATGAGCTGATTTGCACACAGATCTCTGGCTCTTGAAGAGCTTGGGGGAAGGGAAATTTAGTTCCTTTCATAATGTTAACCAGACCTGCTTCCTAGACAGCACTGAGCTTGCCATTTTGTCTTTTTGGAGCTTTTTTCCTGGAAGTGGGAAGTGAGAATCCAGCCGCAAGGGTCTAGTCTGCAGCTGAGCATGGTGGGCAACACTTTCCTTCTGGCCTTCAGTATTTAGGGTTTCTTCTGTTTTTCTTTTGGCTCAGTTGCAGCCTATACTTCCCATACATCTAGAGCAAAACTTAGCTTCAGAATCCTGCACCCTGTCTTCTCCTATCTGTCTGGATTGATAAAATAACTTTTCACATGCTTTCCTCCTCAAGTCACTTTGCTAGTGATGTCTCTCACATCTTCTACCGTGTGGGGATAGCTTTGATATTTTTGTTTTTCTGGGGTTTAGGCTTTTTTGTTTGTGAAGAAGGAATCAAGTGTGAATGGAGACAAATGTCTCCAAAAAAGCCAGTGGTTTGGAGTAGTTTTTTGCTGAGAAACTAGGGCAGGCATTTTGCAGCAGGTTATCCAGCTGCTTAGATGGCGGAGACAGAGGTGCCTCAATGGACTCTGTTGGAATTGAGAACCTAAATCACCATCCGCTTTTGAACATTTGAGCCAAGACCATAGAAGAATGGCTGGATTATACTGTTGGCAGTCCTAATTCTCACTCTGCCTTCCACCTCTACGTCAGACGGATTTCCAGTGATTTTTGCAGCTCCATATATTCTCTGATTTGTGTTCTTGAGTTTATGCTTTGCAGTGGCAGAGGAGGTCTCGTATCTGCCTTATGGGCACTTTCCTGTTGTATTTTAGCTTGGCATTCCTCCTCAGCAGGTTCCTTCATTTAGTTTCTGTGAATGCGGAGACACCTTCCTGCGGAGAAACATCCCTGCAGCCGTGCCTGAGAGGCCACTTACCACTCAGTTTGAACTCAGCTCCATCTGGGCCATATCGGCAGACCAATGCACTTCTATTCTTTCCATTTCTGTTGATTGTAATCCCGTTGGGTCCCATAATTTGGTGATTTAAACCCAATCTCATTCACGCTTTGGATGTGCTTGCCTGCTCCGCCTTTCTCGTCCCTGCTTTCATGGTCATTGAAAAATGCCATTCACCATTTGTCAGCATAAACGTAGCCTCCATTGGTCCGTGTTTCATGAAATCCATCTGTGTTCTTGCTCTTTGTTTAGGATAAAATGTCCTTAGCGCTTTAAAGAGTTGAGCCAGTTTGGAAAATACAGTCCTTTATTACACGCCTTTGCCCACATCAGAGGCCAGGGGAAGTTGCCTGATGCATGAGGTGCGTGGAAGGAGTTGACTGCTTGCTAAATAGATGGAGACCTTACAGCATGACCAGAAAAAAAGTTACCGGTGATATCAGAGTTTTCCTGCTTAAAACTCCATTCCCTTTTCTTTCTAAGCCATCTTGGCTATGGCTTCCTGACCAGTCACTCTAGAACTCATAAGGATTTTTAGAGGCCAAACTGGAGAAGAAAGCCTGTTCTGTTTGAAAACCACTTTTGTGTTTTCTTTTAAATGGCATGTAGAAAATTAGTCAGTCATGTGTGAGGAGAAAAGTTAACATCCCTTGTAACCAAGCAGTTGAATGCTCTATATACCTGGGCAAACAGTTTGTAGAAGCTGCAGTTCACCACCTTTGACTGCATAGTAACTTCAGGTTTTCAACTTTCATGGCCACTCGTTGGTGTTTGCAAAGTATTCCTACAGCATATGGTAGCCTTTAGCCCAGCACTAACTTTCAGGAATAAGTGCAAAATTTCTGTCAGTCCCATATGGGGCATATGGTTGATATTACACTATGACTTAGCTCTTTTTTTTGTTTGGTTGGTTGCTTTTGTTTTAAGAACGTCTGAGTCCACCAGCTCCCATTCAATATCAGCTTTAGGGCTGCTTGAAACACTACGGCGATACTAAATACAAAGCGAGATAGTCGCACATGGGGTTCTCATTATTTCGGGTGCTGCTGCAAACATTTTAAAAGAATTCCTGCTTTGCAGCGTGCTCACCATCGAAAGAAATGCAGCAGGGAAAGGGGCAGGAGGTGGAGGCACAAAGTAATCCTGTGGTGACTTGAGTGAGACGACACAGCCCATGACTGATGGGACCAGGAGCAGAACCTAGAAATCCTCATCTGTGTTGCCTCTCTCACCCGCTAGTTGCCAGGGCGGATTGTTATTTTAAACGTTAGTGAAACATCTGCATGTATAAAAGAACAAACCATAAACCAATTGCAGTTTTCCGCCTTTCTGTTCTGTCAGAAGTATTGTTTGGGGACCAAGGAAGAGGGACAGCAAGATGTGTTAAGCAACATCCCACAAGCAATATAAATCTCCCGAGAAAATAATGTGGCTTCTTCACCCTATCTGATTCCTGAAAGGCTTTCGTTCCTTGTAGGATGGCATACACTTGGTGTCCCGACGTGTTCCTGAGTAGAAATGCTGTGCTGGGCAGACAGCGGAGCCCAGCTGAGATCCTGGCAGGGAACGATTCAAAGGATGAAAGACAGTGGGTGTTCTAGCTGACTTGCAAGCGTTTGGAGACTGCCACTTCTTTTCCTGCAGCATAAGGGAGACAAGGGCAGCTGTATGGGAAGTTAAGGGTTTCTCATTTCCTCTGCCTTGAAAGGAGGGGTTGCCATACCTGTGCCTCCTTATTTAAATTGTTGACTTTACGTGACATTTCGCTTTAGCGTCTGACAACTGTTTATTTTGCTCTTCTGTCCCCCTTAAATAGAGCACGTGAGTACTCAGATAGACAATGCTATAAAAGACCCAGGCTAGGCACAGTCTTTCATCCAGGCTTATAACACAGGACAGACCCAGGAAGGCTGATGACGAAGCAGCCACAGTGGCCTGGGAGCAAAGAGTGCTCTGGCTCGTGCCTTGAAAGCAAAAGCACTCAGGTGGCCAAAGTGGTCGATGGTGTCCACTCCTACCCATTTCCCCAAGGTGCCTCCTCATGCAGGGGCAGTGGCAGAGATGTGTCCCTACCACAGTAGTTCATAGCTTGCAGTATTGGAGCATCCCCTCTTTTATCAGCAGCTGGAGCTGACAAGGATGTTTATGAGATGGGAGAGCCTTTGTCCTGCTGCTCCTCTTATTCAGGGACCGAGCAACCTCTGGGACAGGGGAGGTGGCGGCAGTAGATGATCGTGCTTGGAATTGCCATCAGTCTGCTCACTTTGGTAGGACCTTCTGCCTGCAAGACTCAGCTCCCTGTGAGCGCAAGTGACCAAGTCTCCATGGCGTTCCCACCGACCTGGTATATTTTGTCCCTGCCTAACACAAGTGGGACCTCTGGGGACCTCAGAAAGTCAAGCCACATGCTTTTGAAATTGCACACTCAAGCAGTGTAAAAGACTCTTGAAAATCTGAATTCTAACACCGTTCTGCACAGCTACAGCAAGCCAGGGGGAATTTGCTCCGCTCCGTAGTACTTAAAGGCAGGCAGTTACCTGCGCGGAAGAAAAATCAATAGCCCCCGCAGCTAATTTTAGCATTTAAAAACTGATGTAAAAAAATGTTTCCTGCGTCAGTTTAGGGGTGTCAGCTCTTCAAGTGCAGATTGAAGCACTGCTGGGATAGGAACCATAAAAATCAGGCCAGCTGCTTTCCCTCTCCTCGTCTTCAGTGACCATTGAGGGTAGGATAAAAGCAGAGTCCAGATTACATTTTTCTGAGACTATTTTCTGTGAAGACCTTGGTGTGAAAGGTGGGTAAATGATGGAAAAGTACCTAACTGGAGAGATTGCTGAAGGGACTGAGGTGTGGGGAAGTGAAGGAAAACACTCAGCGACATAATTCTTTCTTGATTCCTAAGTCACGGAGAACACGAAAGTGCTGGAATGTGACCGTGCACTAACTTAAAACTTTAAGATGAGCAGTTAAAAAATTGGGTACCTAAATCTAACCCCTTAAATCTCCAGCTAAGCATTTAAGGAGAGAAGCTGCTGAAGTCTGTGGCAGGAGACCCTTTGGCTGCATTGGGTTTGCCGGACTTTCGCAAAAGCCCTGAGCATCCGGCAGCTCTCAATGAAGTCGCAGTTGAAATATTTTTTTCATTTCCTTAGAGTGCTGAATTATGGACTTTAGAACCTGACTCCAGGCACCATTTTTGTCTGTGTGAAAGGTCTTGCTAGAAGTATAATATAATAAGTTGTACTAACAAGATTTACAGCTTTTTTTTGGCCTTTTTTTGCTAGTGAATAGTTGGAAAAAATCAGGGTGGGTATTTTGTTGTTGTTTTGTTTTGGGGGGTTTTTTGTGTTTCTCAGTCAGTAGAGATCGACTGGGAATTGTTCTAGAAGCTCTCACCTCCCAAGCTGTTCTTCAAACACGGCTGTTTTCCCTGAGCTGGCTCAAGCCCGGGTCCTTCTGGCTCTAAGCACACATTGAGGACGCGCAGGGGCCCGTAGCTCGCCTTCTGTGCCAATAGGAAGTGCTGATGAGCCATCCTGGCACTCCGAGACGAAGGATGGTTTTGAAATCCCCCTCCTTGAATCCTTCTCTTTTCAATTTCCAATCTTTCCCATCCAAACTGTGCCTGGCGTGCCTCAGTTCTGCCTGCAATGAATGCCACTTGAGGGGGAAAAAAAAAAAAAAAGACAAATGCAGAAAAAAAAGGCCTGCAGCCCTGGCAGATCTGTGAAATCTTAAGGCAACTGTGCTGACAGTAAAAATTCTGCGACTTCAGTGAGCGGCTCTGGTCCTTCCGGCTGGAGAGCCGTGTCTCATTATTCCTAATTAATAGCGGAGGGAGGGTGGCAGAAGAGTGGCACAATGGGGACGGTACCAAAGTGCTTCTTCCCCAGAACACCCACTTTCTCCTGCCTGCCACTTCGTCCCACCTTTTGTCACCATCTGTAGGTGGTTAGCCGGAGAATGTTTATTATGTAATTTAGTTAACTCTTTTTTTTTTTTCTTTTTTTTTTTAGTTTTGAGCCTGCCTGTTTGATGTGCCCTCCTGTTAATGCAAAGCACACCATTACTAGTTAATGATCATGAACTGTCATCACAGTCACTTTGAAAAGGTGACAGAGATGAATGGAGCTGGCTGCTCCCAGGGAGGTTGATCACTGAATGAACAGTAAAGTTTATTTAAGCCCAGGCCTGATAATGGCTCTGCATATTTCAGATGAGTTGTTTCCACTCACTTCTGGGATAGCAGGCATTCCCGAAACGATGCATCCCGCCGCCGCCTCTCACCCCCCACATCCTGCTCTTTTATGGTATGACGAAGTCTCCCCGCCCTGGTTTCTGCATCTGCTACCCTAACTGCTGCCCATCCGTACTGCAGTTCCCCAGCCGAAAGAAGGGAAGGGAAACCCCTGGGCAAAGTTTCCTCCAAGTTCTGAAGAAAGGAAGAGCCCCTCTCGGAGCCATTTCCCGACTGTGTGCCCACAGCTGCTCCACAGGCTGGGGAAGGGGCTCATACTCCGATCTGTCGGGGCTCTTTTGGCAGGGTTGTGGATACTTGCCTAGTGTGAGGTCTTGGGGATGGGGCTAAAAATAAAACCTGCCTCTCATCGAGGTTCCCTAATGAGGGCTGGCAACAGGCATGACCAGGCCTTGGAGCTAGGAGACAACCCACTGCTTTTGGGTTGGGAGGCTTGAGGTCCCAAGATAAACAAATCCGCTGGTGAGAGTGACCAGTGTTAGGTCAGGCTAAGGGTCGCTCGAAGGTCAAGCCGCCCCCACAGCTTGGATATTTTGGTTGTGTATTTACCTTCCCAAAATGCGCTGTGCATTGGAAGGCTCACTGCTCTGGGTCGAAGAGCTGGGATTAATCTACTTGGCCAGTCCTGGCGGGGTACATCCCCAGGGCAAGACCCCTGGGAGAGCTGGGTCTTGGTGACAGGGCTGCAAAGGGGGAGGCAGAGGGCCTCCTAAGGGCAGTAGCTCTCGGAGTAGACAAGGTCTCTGTGCATCTGTGAGCANTTCAGGCTGTGCCCTCTCGTCCTGTCATGTGTCTGTCAAGCTTTGTTGTGCAGCCAGGAAGGCTAGAAATGCCCTTTTATTTTTCCTAGGACATGAAAGCAGAGAGTTGATGAAAAGACTCCAATAAAAGCTTTTGGGAAAGCATACGGGTGTCCCCTAAGAGCTCACAAGTGGCAACACCGCAGAAGCACAGCTGCACAGACCCTATCCCCAAAACTTGGGGGACAGTTCTTCCTGGGACTCTGGTTGGGACATGCTGGCTACAAACATGCCAGTTCTTTATCCCATTATTCTCCTGATTTTAGCGGACAATACAGCAAAGATACGTATGTGGTAGACGTTCCATGAATGCCTAGATGTTTACTTTGTTCTCTTGGCTAACCCACTTGGCAGGGATGGGCCTCCTGTACCCCATGGGGCTTCCTGGATAGATTCAGAGGAAGACTGGTAAGATGACATGAAAAAGAAAGGACCCGCATACCCCTCTAGAGAGAACAAGTAGTCCTCAGAGCTTTAATATGGGTGTCCACATGAGAAGAGGGAGGGAAATGATGGACACAGAAAGCTGTGTTGGGATTAGGAATGACCGGTTATGGCTTGTGTAGAGTCACAGCCCGGAGAAAAAAGGTTGGGGAATTCCTGCAGACACACACACACAAATGTCTGAAACGATTACACTGAAAGCATTTATAGCTACCTGATTTTTGATCTGTTCTCCATCATGGTCACAGGATGGACGACAATATTTTGGGGGCTTACCCCTGTTAGAAGGATGAAAAGGAGCCAATCATCCAGTGGTAGCTTCTGGATGATCTGCTGGTATATAGTATGTGTATGGCATGATCAAACCCAGGAGCTGTTAGGTCTCAGCTACATGAGAAGAGGTATCAATTTAAGTAATGATTTGTCTGAAGTTTAAGCAATATCAAGCTTTACTGTCAAAGCAAAGTAAGGACCCTGTCACAAGGGAGATAGATTAACCAGCCCATTTATAAACTGACATGGCTTTTTCTGGTGGGCAAGTCTATAAACCACTTTCTCATATCTCCAATGGCAGCTTACCATGCACATGTAAGGAGTAGTAATGGGCTTTCAGGAAAAATAAATCAATGGGTGGAATTAATGGTTGCTTTCATTGTCAAAATAAATGTTTTAAGTGACACACAAAGAGGAAGGAAAATTATTCTCACAAAGGTCTGAGGTTTGACGGCGATGCCAAGGAGCTGCCAGTAGCAGGGGGCTGTCAAACTCTGGCAGCATGGGTATTCCCAGCAGTATTTCAAAGCAGAGGCATGTCCTTCAGAGAGAGAGCACCCATCAGTGGCACACGGGGAAGGTGAGAGGCCACGCATCAGTAGTGGCACGGGGCTTCACCACCTGGAGGTGCCTTCCTCCGACCTTCCCAGCACAGGGACAGGGATAAAGGAGAATCACCCTCATCTCCTCCCTGCCTCTCCAGCCCCATGCACTGAGGAGAGGTGACTGTCTTTTTAAATTTGAGTTGAGATATTTTACCCCAGCATCTACAAACATTTAGACATAAAACTACCGCTGTTAACTGCCAGCCCATTGTCTGCCAGTGGTGGTTTTCTCCGAAAGTTACTTACCAGGGGGCAAATGTTGATTGAACAAATGAACGCAAAGCTGCCGAAGCTGCTGGCTGTGAACTGTGCTGCTGTTAGTTTGAACAACTTGAACAGAAATGCCATTATGCAGGGCAAGTTGGGGGAGCTGGATGGAATATTCATAGAGAGCAAAATTTGCCGGCAGTGACTAGCACAGCGAGATGGATGGAGTGTTTGGCCTTGACTGAGATGTCACACTGAGTATGCTTATTGTATCCATGCTCCCTCCAATGTGTTTTAATCCAAGGTTTCTCCCTTCCAGTCTTCATGGCTCTGCAGCGTTGAACCTGTGCTCCCTCTTACTGGCAAAGCCACTCACAGCTGATGGATCTGCTCTAGTCTCATCCCATACATTCCCAGCCCTGCATGTTCTCCCCGTTTATTTCCTCCCTCTTTCTACAAGTTGTTTTATACCGTCTGAGGCTGGTGTTCAGGCCAGCATGGCTGGCTGGCCAGTGGAGCTCACTGGCCTTTAGCAAAGCTGGGGCAAAAACTCCAGCTCAAATATGGCTGGAGGGCATCCCCTCACTGGTGCGATAATACCCAAAGTCCTTCCTTCAAGGTGGGGATCAAAGCATCTCTGCTCCACGCAAAATGGTTACTGAAACCTCCCTAGCTAATGGAAAGACCATGGGCATGGGGGAAGGGAAACCACCGCCCATGCCACAGCTTGGGCATTGCCACAGTATGGGGGATTGGTCGCACAGGTAAGGGGGCTCTTCAAGGTCTGACTCACAGAACTGTTAGCATTACAGAATTCATACAAGAGCAGCTTCGCCTTGGCTGTGTTTGCTGCATCCTTTTCCAAAGTCCTTTTCCAGCCAGTGCTGCAATGCTCACCACCGCCTGCAAAGCAGCAGCACCCTTGGGCAGAGGGGTCTGTCCCCATGAGGGGTAAGGAGATGGCTCGGAGAGGACAGTGGTGCCTGGATTGGGTGAACTCTTTGGCTGACAAAGTGGAATGAGAGGAATGAGACCCCTGAGCATTCAAAGGGATAGGGAAACACTGACACAAATGGAAGACGATGTTGCCTGATCAAATGGCAG
>WEIS01000618.1:14480-28589 GCA_013389965.1 Todus mexicanus | reverse complement strand
TATAAAAGAAAAGTAAGCCAAGAAATTTTTTTCACAGAAATCCAGATAGCAATTGCTACAGTTCTCAATAGCGGACCAACATCTACAAGTTTTATCAATACATACTCTGCATGTACTGCAGCAGTAATTGGTGGCTGAGCCCCTTGTTTTCAAATGATGTGCTAAAAGCAGCTTTCTGGCCACAGGACAAAAATAGTTTAAGTTATTCAACTTAATTTTGCAACAAGCCTTCCTACCCTGTCATAAATTCTCTTTGCAAAATACTGTGACAATTAATTCCTTAAAAGCAAGTACAAGTGAGGTAAGGATTCTAGAGAGAGTTAATATCTGTTATTAGACCAGGTGATTTATCCAAAAGCATGTTTGTTATTTTACTGCCAGGGTTCTAGGTTGGAATTTGGTTTGTGTAAAATCTCAAAAATCATATTCAAAATATTCATTACAAATTCAAAGGTTTTAAAATATTCTTCTCTAGCTTGTAGAATTTTTTTAAAAATTTAACCCCCAGGGGTTCCTGCTGAATTTTGTGTGCCTCACGTTGAGCAGAATTAGTTCTGTTCTTTTCCCATTCACTCCATCCAAACAAAATCTTCTGGTTTTGCATTTCCCATCCAAAAGTCCTTTTTATCTCTTTTTTCTCTGCCTTAAAATTGCACAAGTATTAAATTCCATACTGGAAAAATTGTCTTTGCACACTTCCATACAGTTTGATACTAAACATATTTGGAAGGCAAAACAACATTTTGAATGCTAAAAATTATCTGAAAGGGAGCAATCAATCAGAGTATGGAACTTAATTATGGTTTTGCCCCCCAGACAAAAAAACCCCACCAATTCTCACACACTTCTTAAGCAAAAAAATTTGGATAAAAATAAAGAAGATAGAAGTGGCTGGAAAAGATCTTCTGAGGAGTGATTATTTTTTTCCCCACTAGCAAAATAGGTATGGAAAATGTAAGTATGCACAGCTGTGTTTATTCCAATGATTAGACATTCTATTTCTCTGTGACCTCTCCGCATTGAGCTGGCAAGACACCTGGGTATGCTTAGAAGTGTCTCATTCATACATTTACATTTATTCAACTCGGACCTTTCTTTGTCCCTCCCATGCCCTTTTCTTCTCTAAGAAGACCACAGAGAAAAACAGTTGAATCTAGTGCACTCCTTCCTCTCTCTGTTTTTTCTCCTGTTCGCAAGGTGTCAATTAAGATTCTGCCTTGTGCCTTTTCACATATAAAATGAAAACATTAGCACTATTTTAACAGGGAGCATAAAACTTTCATTTTCAGGGCTTTTCTAGGCTGAATCAGAGGGAAGGGATGGCTGCAATGTATCATGTAATGTGACTGCACATGTGCCATACCAGGAGTGTAGTAGAAGCTAAACTCCAGTGTCTGCACCTCCCATGCTCTACTTGTTCATTTGCATTTTAGTTATGCAAAATATGTATGCATGTGTAATCTGGGCTATCCTTGCACTAGTGCCCAACTGCCCTGGTTGATATTGATGGGTGCTTAGTTGATATAGAGAGGTTTGCTTACAAAAAAAAAAAGAAGGTCATCACAGAAATTTTTGCAGTCCAGACTGTGTTATTGATATAGAAGTAACACAGAGAGGGGTTAAAGGGTTTCCTCAGTGTCATCAAAGAAGTTTGGTACAGAGCAGAAATTCCTCCTGTGTCTTCTGAGTCTTAATCTAATGCCCTATCTGCTACTTCAACTTTCCTCTGAAAGTATGGAACAGGTTTGGAGGCAGGGCTTCCATATTTGTTCCTCTTTTACTATCATTGAAAAAAAAAAAAAAAAGCGGAATTTTCAGTAAATTGAAAGTTGTCAGATAAATTCAAGATTCCTTCAAGATTATTATAGTTTCTCCCCCTGCTTCCTTGGATATCTACGAATTTCAGAGCACTAAATACTGACTGCAAACTGTAGATCCAGTTCTTTTAATAATTGCATCTTAACATTTTGTTGGTTTCATTAACGTTACTATAAATTCAATATGAAGAAATTTGACTATATTAACACAGACTCAGAGTAAATGAAATGACAATGAGAAGCATCTATACATAAGACACTCCCTTTCTTTTCAAGCTATACGAATTCAATAGATGACCTTCATACAGCGTGTTGTGAACAAGACATTGTCTCCTATCACCTCCATTCTGTCAAATTAGTTTTCTTTTTGTCTCCTTTGAAACCATAACTGAGAAGCTCAGAATTGCTACTGAGTATTCGTCAAAGGTTCATTTGATTTGCTGTTTTGACAATTTTTTACAGGAAACATTTAGGAAGGGGCAACTCCTTTACATGTAGACGTGTCACTTTGATACGTGGTTTAGTTGTCATAATAATGTGGGGTGGACCGTTGGACTTTATGATATTAGAGGTCTTTTCCAGCCTTAATGATTTGATGTATTAATTATCTAATTAGGATGTGTTTGTATTTGCCATATTAGTAGTCTTTTCCAGGGATCAGTCTTGTGCAGGGTTGAGTGTCCAAAGATTTCCACTGGAGTCCGTAGCTTTGGTCCATGCTCAAGCACTCAGCCGCAGTGCCCTCCCCATGAAGAATCAAGCTATATGTTCGACAGAATTACTAGGAGATTTCTTGCACCCTCACTCCACAACAAGTCTGAAAAGTCCTGGAACTTGAACACAAGAAAACTCTACATGGTAACCCATCTCTTCATGTGCCCCCCAACATCACCCTTCAGAGCTGGGGAAATGCAGTCAGATCAGAAGTCTTCACAGCAGTGCAATCCTATACTTAGACTTGCAGGGAAGTATAGAGAAAATATTTTAACTCTGAAACAAGTAAGTCTCTGTGTATTGGTTGGCTTGCATTTGGGTACTTAATGCACTGGAATCTGTACAGCCAGATCTGTATAGTTTGGTTGCAGAAAAGGGAGATAAGCAACTTTGGTAACACACAGGTTGGAAGAAAATGGAGTAAACAAGAATGAAAGTAAGAAATTGACACACCTAGGCTGGAAGGAGAGGGAGAGAAAGCGATAATAGGAGTGCATTATGAAATATTTCCTTTGCCCTTGAACTAGAAGTTTTCAAATGGGACATTTAATATGAAGCCAGACGAAGTATCAGCTTATATACCTGTGTTACTAACCTTGTGTTTTACAGGATTGAACTGGTACTGAAAAGGGTAGATGCATGGAGTAGTTTTCTCCAGTCACAAAGCTGATTTAACAGGTTTCCACCACTTCAGTTAAATAATTTCAGCTAAGGAAAAGAACAGCTATTTTTTTCAGAGCCCTGGTACTTTTTAAACCTAGATCATCTCACTTGCCCAGTTTTTAATGTTGCCGTGAAAAGCTTGTCCTGCTGAGTACAAACTGAAGCACCTCAGCACAGACAGTAAGCTGGGAGTGCTAGTGATAGGGGACATCCCACGGAACCATCCCCTGTGCCACCAAAGAAACCACATACTCTAAGTACTCTCAGCAGCTTTGTAGGGATTTTCCTCTGCTTAACGGAAGGAGAGAGAGGGGGTAACTCTTGGGGTTGGCTGTCCAGAAGCATCCAAGGGGTTTAAGCACCAACCCTCGATGAAATGTAATGGGCAAGAGATGGCTGAATTCTTCAAACCCTTTGGGAGCATATCTCAGTGGAGCCGAAGGAGACCATCTCCTTGGGATAAGATAAGATGGGATGGGATGAGGCAACCATGACTGTGGCAGCCCCGCCTCCTTGCAGAGCTGATGTGGCAGAGGCCGCACTGAGGTGAGGAGATCCGGGGAATGCCAGAGGAGCAGGTTTATGAGGCTCCTTTGAGCTCAAAGCATTTTGTGAGGGGTGGGGAAGGACTGCCTCCCCAGCCCAAGTTGAAAGCAGGGCTGGAGGGAAGGGGTAGGAACCTGCAGCCGTCTGTGCCCTGGCCCTGAAGGGGAAGGTGGTGCATTTGCTACCCTCACCCCTCCCACCTTTCAACCACATTAAAGCCTGATTATTCACTCTTGATGTCAGCAAGGCAGGGCCCCACTACCCGCTGCTCCCAGATCCCTGCCCCGAGGGACCAGATTACCCTGGCGTGCACCCACCCATTTGAGGTGGGGTTCACAGGGTGCCGAGGCAGGCAGAGGTCCAGGGCTGGCGCCTTCAGCACCATGCAGAGCCTGCTTTATAGGTCCCATGGCCCAGGGAGACATTGCTCCATCAGCTTCTGAGGCACGGTGGTGGCTGTCAAGAGGTGGCTGTTCCTCTCCTTGACGTGGGCTGCAAACTCCCTGGGACGACAACCAGCAGGCCGGAGCCATGGGTGCCATGGTGGCACATGGACACCATGCATTCCTCAGTCACACCGACTGTGATGCTCCCAGCCAAGTCAGCCCTGGAACAAAGAGACAAGGAGGGATGCCCAACTGCCCTGTGAGCAGCTAGGGATACAAGGGATGATCTGAAAATCCAAGAGGAAGGCAAGAGGGAGGTGAAGAGGACTGAATTGACCCTTTTTTCCCCTTACCATTCACATGCTTACAGATTTTTATCAGGGTTTTTAGCTTCAGGGCAAAGTGTTTCTTTATAGTTCCTTCCAAAGCAGGACTGCCAAATTCAGGCTGTGGTTGCAGCAGCTGGAACCCATCCCCCAAGCCCTGCACATCCCTGAGCTGCTAGCAGTTCAGCAGAAGTGCCTGAAAGCACCTGCATGAGGCTGGTGGAAAGAAGATTTCAGCGTCCTCTATGGCCTCTGTGCATGCAGTGCTGTGAGCATTTTGTAAGGGCCTTTGCGAGCTTTTTCAAAAAACGGTTTGCCAAAATGCACATGGTCGTGGCAAAATGTCACCACCATGCTCTTGTGGCCTGGCTGCTGTGGGGCCGGGCGGGGGGAGCTGGGCTGTGAAGCGTGTTTTGGAGGGCACTGTGGGCTCCTCCAGGTGCCAGCTGCAGCCTCCCCTCTTCCTGGGATGGTATTTACCAGCTGGTCGATGGAAAACATAAGATATTGAGGAGGGATGAGTGCAAAATCCACAGTATACAGCGAGCACTGTCTCCTCCTCCCCCTCAAATGCAATGCAAGTGTCACCTTGGTGGCATCCCCAGGAAAGGAGCTGTGCAGCACCACCAGTAGGGAGGGGGCACAGGCGAGCCAGCTCTGAGCAGCTCTGCCCTCTCCCAGGGCTGAAGACAAGGGGATCACGTTCTTGCAGGCAGAATTAAACACTTTTATGGCCTGACTGGGGCTATTTTTTTCTCTCCTTTTTTTCCCCTTCCCCGGCAGAGACTTGCTCATTTGTAATAGGAAGGTTCATTGTTTTCCCATCTGATAGTTCTTTGATTACTTAAAAAGAAATCCCAGAGGCTTGTTTTCACAAAATAGTGATTGCATAATTGATGTGATTATGATGTATTTTGCTGTGTCACTGCAGCTCAGTTGATTATTTTGAGAAGCTCTGAGGACTGTTAGTGCTGCCATGTGCTGTGTGTGCATGGCCCAGTCTTTCACCCCCTTCCACATGTGTACAAGAGCCTTTGAAACAGTGGGGACTGCACAAGACCTTCCTTGGTGCAAGGAAAAGTACACAGACCCATTAATGACTAATATCAACGAACAACAAATACCATGGGGTGAGATGCAAAGCTTTTTTTCTGATTTAAATAATGACTTGCTGGTGTGAATAATCCCCCTAAAATCAGACTTATCGTGTGGATGAGTACACAAGTAAAATCATGGTGCCAAATTCTGTGGTTTTTCCCTGACGAAAAATTGTACAGATAAAGCAAATGCAGACCATCCAGGTGTGCTGAAAATAAAATTCTTCTGAATTCAAAAATGTGCAGGAGATCATTAATGGTAATTATTACTTGTAACCTGAAAATGTATCAGCTAGCTGCAGGTAGGAATATTTAAAAGCTCACCCAGGTAAGCCTTGTAAAAGAGGATCACAAGGATCCCTTTTCTTGGCTAGAACTTTTTAATTATTTTCAGCTTGAGGCTAGAGATCATCCTAAGAGTCCTTCCTTTCTCCTGGTGATTTTTTTTAAATTTCTTTTCTGTATTATTCTTTCTTTTCTTTTTAGTTCAGGCATGAAACATTGACCTCATTAAAGCTTCTTGGCTGAATTTTCAGAGTTCTGAACCTTTTGTTTTTCTCAACATGTGTGCAATTTTCACTATTTTTGTCCAGCGGTGACCTTTGGAATTCCAGAATAATTTCCCTCCCCTTCCTGGTGCCCTCACGTGACCCAGGAACACAAACATCTGAGAGACCTCTGGGCATCTTCACATCTGCTGGTATATAAGATCAGAGCCATTGTGTGATGTATTTTTAACAGCAGGTGTTGGGCTTGGAGAAGGGTGTGTTGGTTTTTGAGGAGCTGAGCGGAATCTGCACTTAATTCTTAGTTCTCTGGTTATTTAGGAACAGCTTAAAAACACACTTAATCTGTTTGTACAAATTTAACATTGTAAAACCACAATAAGGAATTGCTAATCAAGTGCAAGCCTGGATTTAGTTTCGGTTTTGCATCACTGCTGTTCTAAACAAAAAAAAACAACCAACCACACACACAAAAAACCCACTAAAAAACCCCACTCAAACAAAAAACACCCCACCATCAAACTTTAAAGCTGAGTCCAAGGTTCTAGTTTATCATTTATTTTCATGAAATACAATTGATTGATTACTTGAAGCCTGTTAATTATTATTTAGTCATGGTTTTCAACACAAACTCCTTACAGCAGCAAAACAAACTGTGGATGTTTTATCTTTCGCCAGTTAACACAGTTTGAGCATGACTTAAAATAAGCTGTTAACTCCAGGTCTGATTCACAACTGCATCTCTCCTGGTTGCGCCATTGTAATCCTGTTGATTTCCACGGCATTGCGGGAACCTCAGTGCAAAATGAGAGAAACACTTCTTTTTAATTGACAATCACTCTCCATGTGTAAAGAAGCTCATAGCACACGAAAGCCTCACATATGACTCTCTTCCATGGTCCATTAGTAAAAAGGGAGCATCTAAATTAGGGAAACAGTATAAGCTGAGTGTTTCCCCAAAAAAATCATTGAAATCCTATTTTCACAGAACTCTCTCTCAAATTTTTTTATCAGACAAATCTAAAATGGTGCTTAGCGTTCAGTTATCTGCCAGGTATAAATTGCACAAATGGATGATGACTTTAAATACAGCCTCTCTGAGAAGGGAGTTATGGGACCACACAAAAGCATCAAGCTGTGACTACTTTCAGGAAATCACTTGGAAATAAATAAGATGATAAAGGTTGCTTGCAAGTCCTTAGATTCTCACTGGCTTTTTAGGCAGATAATTGAATCCAGTATGAGCAGTAATTCCTTTCTGGTATCACTGAGGAACAAATTCGTTATTATTTAGGAGTAGAGATGGAATGACCTGACAGATTCTTTTCAGTCACAGCATCTATGATTATAAATTCTCATAGCACCCATCGCATGGGTGTATCCACAATAAAATAAAGGGAGATTTTAGCCTTGTTGAAATTGGTGAGATTTTGTTGGTGGTGTTTTCACCAGTAACATGGTTTCATCCATCCACTTTTCTAGTCTACATTTGAATTTTACCATGTGACTTTTTGGGTTGCCTCTGACTGGAGTAAGAATAGCTATTTCCAAGTAGTTATTTTTAATAATGTGCTGTATGTGTGTACTTCTGAAATGCAAAGTCATTACCGTAGATTGACTCAATCTGCTCTTGATACATTCCAGCTCCTGGATGTTGAATTTGTATCCTCCTTCACTCCGGTTTGTAATACAGGAAGGCACTAATGGAATGAGTATGGACCTGAGATCCCAGGAGCAACTCAGAATACCCTGCCTCCTCCTAGCTGCCTCCTGCTGTTGTTGACATGCTACTTGCTGTCTCAGAGCCAAGCCAACAGCAGCCAAACATGACTGTATGCACACGGCTTGTTGCACTGATCAGGACCCACGTCCTGCACTCTCCTCACCCTCTTCATCCACAATGGGCTTTATCAGTTCAGATATGGGATTCCACGGTATCTGAATCCCTCTACTTTGCATCCAGCCTTGCATGATCAGAAACATGTCTTTCAGATAACCAATGCAGGTTCATGAAGAGTGGGATTCCTGCACGCTCAACTTTTTTTTTTTTTTTTTTTAGTGATCCTTATTCTACAGCTGAGGAAACGGCACTATTAACTGTCTGAGCATATGGCAAGGTCTCATCCTTAGGGCTGTTGGACTTCATAGTGTTGCAAATTACGTTTCCAGCCCTGTGTGCCACATTCCCAGAATAATACAGGGCAAGTAGGAAGTTTTCATGGAGCAACTATGAGAAGGGCTGGAGGAAATAGGACCTCTGAAGGGAGGGCAAAAGCATCAGGGTTTCTTAGCCTTGAAAAAATGCTAAGGGGTGACAAAACGAGTCAATGTTTGAAGCCTGCTGCAAAGAGGAAATATTCATCCTGCATGTTTGTAGGGGATAAAGCAAGTCTTGAGCTTCAGTGGAAGAATTTATGAAGAGTAAGGGTAGCAAAGTAGCAGAGTAGATTGTCTGAAAAAGCTATGGAAGTTTTTAAGAAAAGATCGTTTAGGACTGGATGAGAGTAACAGCCCATTCTGCCTTGGGTTGTTGTATCTCCAGGGATTCCTATCAGCCATATATGTTTTTAGATATTCTAAGGAGAATAAGAGGTTTTCCATTCACTTGGGTTTAAATAGAAGCAGAGACAAAGTAGAGGAGGTCTCCACTTCAGCAGAGATGCTACTCATGGTGGCAGAGGATGGATTTGGGAAATCTCTTTGTTAAGGTGCTCAGAATGAACAACCCCCACAGTCTATGCAGCTCTAGCTGTCCTCTTGCTCTTCTCCATCTGATGCTGTGGAGTGCTCACTGTAGATCACGTCCCATATCCTGCAACGAGGTACAGCAACAGACATCTTCCCCAAGCATATCAGACACACATCATCATTTTGCAAATGCTACTATCTTTAATGTGGTTGCAAATATTTTCCAAACGTTTCTATTCCCAGTTAGTTGTGTCCATAGGGCATTATGAAACCTATTGTGATTATGCAAATTCTTTTTACACTAAGACTGGCTCCATAAATGATCTGAACTGACTTGGAATTACTTTTAAGAAACATTAAAATAATTATGGCCTGAATTCCAGAGATCTACTCTTTTACTTTTGGTCTTTGCATCTCTCATAGTTCAATAAACCTAACCAATAAAGCAGAGAAACTGTGGACAGTCATCCAGTCAAAACAGTGGGGAAGTCACAACAAGCACATAGGGCCTTTAATCTGCTCTGTCATTCTTTTAAGCTCCTGGAAACTTGCTTCATTCCACTTAGAATACAATATGAGTTAGCCTTCAAACAGTAAGGATGCTTTCAGACAGCACCGAGCAACATACATAGCTGTCCTGAAGTGACAAAGGCAACATTTTTTTCCCTTTTTATCATTCCCAAAAGACTGGAAGCCAACTGTCTCCTTCTGTCCTCTGCCAGACTCCTGCTGTTGCCAAGCATTTTCTCTCTTGCCTCTACCCTCCAAGCAAAACAGCCAGTGCTGGTATATCTGCGCTCACCACTGGCAGACCTAAAATGTCTCTTCTGGTTTTTACTACAAGGAGAGGATAAGATTGAATATGATGTCGGGGGAGGGGCAGTTAAAATCCCAAATGTTTTTGAGATAGGCTGAAAGATAAAGAGCAGTATCTGAAAAATACTGAGCAGGATTTGGTAACAATGGATGTCCTGTGTTCCTACGAATGATGTTACAGAAGGTCCACTGATACTCAACAACCAGGTTATTGAGACCTGACAAGCCCTACACACGCTGTACTGACAAGGAAGTGTCATGGGAACACACAATCCCATTCTTGGACACTTCAAGCCTGACACTATCTAAGACCAGCAAGTGATCTCCAGGGAAGAGTTAAAAGGTCTCTGGAGGTGTTACCTGCTGTAACTGAAACTCTTTATGTAGTATACTGAGGCTGTTGTGCTAAAAAAAGAGCCAACAAAAAAGAAGCAGAAGGAAAAAATGAGGAGATAGAAAAGTGTAGGCCTTGTCCTTCAAAGAGAGTTTGCTGACCTGTCCAAGCTGGTAGACAGCCTATCCCTTGTCCCTATATCAACAAGTTCTCTCTCATACAGTCAGTGCCTATGCTGACCTTTTCAGAGAGAACAGAGACAGAGGAAGAGGATAAGTCTCACTTCAGTTCACTAAATCTACTGCTAGCGCTTTCATCCATGCTGGTTGCACTTGATTTCTCTCCTACTTTTCTGTCCACTTTGCCCAATGAGTATCTCCTGAGTGGCCATCAAAGGGATATCTTCAAGAGCAGGAGTACCTTCAACCACAGAAATGATTTGAGACTAGTGCATGCTGTCACGGACATGCTGCAACAGACAGACAGGGTCCCCTCACTCAAAGGGGATGAACCTCATTTCACACATGCTCGTGGGTGCTCTGACCACTGAACCATGGAGATTCACCACCATTTTTCTTACTGAGCTTTGCATGGTGCCTGATCTAGAAGGTGTGCTCTAAAAATGCATGTCAGGTCAGGCCTGGCAAGCAGGGGGTAATGCTTTGTTTGCAAATCCCAGAAGAGCTTAGATGTGATTAAGGTGCTTGGAGGCTCACACTGTTAAAACCTTGGCAAGTTCTGGGCTGATATTTGGGAATTTTTCTGGCAGGGAAATAGACACCTCTGGGTGTACGCAGCAGCTCAATGGGAATGCAAATGGTGGTGCTGAAAAGTACAGTGGTGGGTAAGGGGTGCTAGGTGAGTAAACCTTTTTGTGAATCTAGTCCAAATCCACTGCATATAAATAAGGATAATATCTGAAATGCTGGAACAGTGATCTGAAGGAGGTGTGGACTTGAAAAGGATGAGGCTAATAAAACCAGGAGATGTAATGGAAGAGAAAAAATCCATTTAATGAGCTCATTCAGCGAGGATTGTGTAGCAATATTTAGTTCTCTGTTAAGAATCAGACCCTCTGCACTTGTAGCTTACCTTGAGTTACAGAAAAGAGTGGCTAGGACGTGACTGGCAGAATCAATCATGTCCTGAGGGTGGCCTGAAATCTTACACTGTGTTTATGTAAAAACACAAGTGCTTCTTTGCCTCCCTCCAACCTTGATGCATAGAATTGCTTTGAGTTGCAGGTAGGCTAATTAATCTGATCTGTGCCTGCTCATCAAATCTTTCTTGTGGTAAGAGCATTTCTAGCTGTTTTAAGTGAAAATTACCATGTTTTGGAGAAAATTTCCTTGTGTTCCAGGTTTGGGGTTATCCAGCGGGGTTTTGGATAGGATAAAGGCACCTTGCTGCAGCATGTTGCCCATTTGAGGGCGAGAAGCAGTGCCTCCTGTGCTTATTTGGTGCTGGGTGTGCTGATGGACGTACACAGCAATGGCACTTCACGGTAGCTCAGCCCAGTTCATCTCATTTCTCATGGCCACATTGATGCTGCTCTGGTAACACCTTACGGGCTACTACAGCTTGGCTGCTCCAAGAGCACATTGTGTGGCTGAGACCTGCCTTCTTTCCATCCTCCCTGCTGAGGCTCAGGGTAGTCAAGATGAACACTGTTCTCAAAGGTTCTTTGAGTTTTGGTTCATGCAGCCAGCATCTATTTTAGCTCTTATGTTACACTTTTTACTTAGAGTTAGCTGAATCTGAACAAAATACTTTTTCTTATCCGTTACTAAAAGCTAAGCTACCTTTGTTGCTGCTAGCAAAACACGTTTTTCTTCTTGGCCTGTCTTCTGTGTGGCATCTATATTTTGGTGTGGAAAAGATCTTTTAGCATGCAAATACATCTAGCCTCTTGTTGGACGCAGTATGTTTGCGCAGTAGTGTTCTGGAAGAAAGCAGATTTTCCCTATGATGAACAGATTGATTCACCTTAACCCCTAAAATAGCTGCTATTGTTGTTGCTTTTCTCTGCACACTGTAGAAGGAACACAGGAGGAGACATGAAAAAGGTTTTTTCAAGCAAATTTCAGACAGAACAATGGAGGAAATGAGTCTCTTCAAGGTCTCTGTGTCATCAAATGTTATTGTTGACACTCTGAGTGTAGCAATAGTTGTTACGCTAATTAGAGTGGTGTAGTTCTAGAAACAGGAACTGTGAAAAAACTGTGTCTGGAAGGTACTAATAATCTTTTGATACCTGTACTTTGATACCTGTACTTTTGCCATTCTTTATTATTATAATGAGAGTGTTAATGTGCAGAGAAATCATGTGTGTCCTTAATAAAGAATGAAGCAGCACAGTTGTTATCATCTTGAGTATCATATTCATTTAAAATCAAGTAGGCAACTCAAAGGTTAAGAGGTTTAATGTTCCTGAACTGTACAACTGAAGCAATATAGTCTGGGTTATTGTCAGCAATTATTCAAAGCGCTTGGGGTTTTTTATTAGAAATTTCATTTTCCAGAAGAAAGTCCCCCTCAACTTTAGCCAACATTGTGGTGTGACCATTTAACAGCCAGGCACTTCTGCACAAAGTGCATCAAAGATGTTGTCATGACATAATTTGCTCCCAGATGCTTATATGCTGATAGATAGCCATCCTCAAACTATCTGCAACCTCTCAACTTTTCGTGCCACATATCTTCCCAGTGAGACCATAAAGCTTAAAAAGCTCTGTATTTAGAGATTAATGTGATCTTCTGCATACATTCCTCCCAACATGAGGAGCATGCCGTTTATTTGCAGCTTTTCCAGGCACAAGAAACAGACAGACTTTACTAAAACAGATACCAGTAAGCCTATTGGACTATGTGATAAAGAACAATGAGCACAGAATGAACATTATGTTGAGGGAAAACAGCTAACTGGAGGGAAGAGAGGAGCTTAAAGAGGAAATACAAATAGCTTAGGAGGGAGTTAAACGCAAAGCTGAACTCCATGTCTCAAGGACAAGCAACAGTAAAAGCTAATGGATGTAGATGCGGATGATTACAACACAGAAGCCACAATTAACTGTTAAAAATAAGGTGCCTATAGTAAATGGGGAGGTGATCTACATGCTGCAGAAGATGTATATGGATCTGAATCAGCCCAAGGAAGCTGAGAGCACTTTTGCAGAAACTCTGCAAAACCCAAGAAATGCAACAACAGAAAGGTGACCATTTAGAGAAAGGCCAAGATTCAGACTCTCTTGCCTACTTTTTATGTCTTTAAGCCCTCGATGATATTCTAGAAGACATAAAACTGCTGGGTGTTTTGTATTACTTCTCTTCCCCTTGATCAGTCACAGCTGTATTGTCTTCCTTTGGTGCCTTAATAGAGCCTTATTGGCAAATACATGTACCACAGGATGGGTGTTCCCAGTCAGGTTCTTAAAATCACAGCCTTCTACTGTAGTAGATAATTTACAGCCTAGTGCCTACAAATCAAGGCCTTTCAATTGTGACTGTTTAATCTGCTAACACAACTTACAGAAGTTACAGTTTAGATGCAATTTGAGTAGCATCGGTCTATACCAGGTGTATCTCAGCTAGCATAGTTTCTTTCTAAACTCTAGGAAAGCTTAATCAGAGTGAGTTCATTCCAGTTTAGGGATCCTCCCACAGCACAGAAGGACCACTAAGCCAAACCGCATGGGCGTAGTTTCTCTGCCTTTGTGGATATGCACACCCTTCCAGTTTTACTTTATTAGTTCTGAATTTTGAAGTATCTTTAACCTTCACTGCTATTTGTGTTCAAAGCAATCTTTTCATAGCAGTATCCAACAACCTTTCCAGAACCTTTCAAACCGTTGTAAAAGTCGCCAGTACGTCCTTCTACATTGCTCCCATATGGACACTAAAGAAGCCTCATGACATACTTTGATGATGAACAAATCAAGGGATTTAGTGAACTGAGACAGAAATTGAGCTCCACAGCACAGTTCCCTCACTTTTCAACAATGTCATGTCTCCGAGTCAGTAGTTGAAGCCTTTTTGATAGTACACAAGGATGGGCACTTTCTTACATGGCTGAGATGCAGTTCCTTCAGGATGGATAAAATAAAATGCAAAGAAGAAAATAAGGCAGGATCAAGAAGTGGAATGACAGACGTCACCTTTCCAAGATTTTCCCTGATTTACAGATGCTCCAGTGACGAAGCTGTGTAGCAATCCCTTA
>WEIS01000618.1:0-14463 GCA_013389965.1 Todus mexicanus | reverse complement strand
AATCCCTTAAAATAATCTCCTGGCCTGTGTGCAGAAGTAACCTAGAAATCAAATTGGCTCCCCAAGCTCTGTCCGACTCTTGCGAAAAGCTCCTTCAAAACTCTGCATCGACACTACTGAGGGAGAGAGTTGGAGGTTCTGGACCCCAGTAGTACCACACTGAGTAATGACAGTCCATGATGGTGGGAACTGTGGTGGGGATGCCTTCCTCATTCATTAAGTGTTACAAACCACCAGCATTCAAAAATGGAAAACCTGAAGGAAAAAAGAACAATCTGTGTTCCTCTAACTAGCTGGTTCCCCTGGCCTCTGGCATGATCCCTTTCTTGTCTTATTGACTCTTAACCAGTTCTGCTTCATCCAAGCCACAGCTGCGTCAAGGCACAGCAAAAGCCAATCAACCCTACCAGCTTCATCTGTGTTTCGTGACAGTTTAATCACTGAAGACTCTCTTGGTGCTGAAATATTTCCCCTTGGGGTTCTGGATAACAGGATTATATCAAAGCAAAGGGAACCAAAAAGTAAAAAAGGCACTTGCCCACATGCAAATCCTGCGGAGTTGATACAAAACTACCTTTCTTTTGCCTTAGCAGCGAGTATGCATACTTGTCATGAGCCCTCCACCTCATGCAGTCATCGCAACTCACAATTCATCTGAAATGGCTGCATTTTACTTTCTTCTTTTCATTGACTTCAGTGATGACGTAAGTTAGAGGATACAGCCTAGAAAGATAGTCTTACCATCCATGACAGCTAAAATTAAGAAAATGTACCAGACAGTGTGAACTAGTGATAAATATATTATTCCCTGGGCCAGATTGACTCTGATGGCAATCGGGAATTAGGACTGAGGAACTCAAGAGTTAGACTGCTCCATAACCAGGTCAAATGGTAACAGGGTCACAGGAACAGTTTTTATTCCACCGATGCCTTTTTCAGGTTATAATTCTGAGTGCACAGTGTCATGTTTACCTTCACATCATATTTTTTTACCATCTTATAATAAGATTGATGTGGCTCAAATTGCTGTGTTGAGATTCATTTAAAAAAGCAAACTGGAGAGATAATAGAATTGAGTACAGAGGACTGCTAACATGAGACCTGAGTGCTTTCACCCTTCACTGGAACAAGCATCCAGAGATGCTCATTCAATATTTTCAATAAAAATACCTAATCAAACCAATATTATTATTGTGTATGAGAAAAATTATCCAGTATACAAGTAACACTGCTGTAAGGAAAACACATTTTTCAATGATGTTACAAAAATTATAGGTCGTTACACCCGCCAAAGTTATTTTAGCAGAGATATGTTGTTAGCACTGGAACTAAGCCATGTTTTCATAGTCAAATGATAGGCCTTTTTCTAAGGTCATGCCCACCCAGTACAAAGCCCACCAAGTGCTTCACTGAAAAGGCTAAATGGAATTCACAGTTCTCAGGCAATCGTTTTATTATGATCAGTATGAGTATTCACAATGTAATTTTAAAAATCTTGGAAATAAAGCAGGCCAGTATCTAAGAGCAATCATGTTATGTGTCACATTGAAAAGCCTGTGATTTTTGGCTTTCACTTCCAACATTTTACATACTCTACAATGACATTAACATTTGTTACCTTACTTTGCCCTTTCAATCACATACTTCTGGCTTACAGTTTTGCAGAAAAAAATAATCCACTTAAAAATAACAGAAATCAAGATTTCACTTTTTCACACTGCACCTACCAACATTTGTGTAACATTATATATTATGTAAGTGGTATGGACCCTTTAAAGAAGGGACAGCAAAATGTCAGCGCATGAATTTAGAATGCTTCAGACTTCATTGGGTGTTTGTTTTTTGCACCTGGTTTAGGTAAATCTAGACTAAAGCATGATTGGTGGATTCATGAAATCAGACTTTCATTATCCGCCACAAGTGGATATTAACCTAATAGATAATCCATGAAGATGTACTTCCAGGTGGTGCTAGAAAGGGTCTCTGCTCTACCCCTCAGTCTCTAGCTATTGTCAGGCTCTCTCTGCAGGAGATGGCTTTTGTGCCATGAGCAGCCACCAACATCCTCCATGAGTTTGTCTAAACCTTTTCTGAGTCATAAATACCTCAGACTTCTGTGACACCCTGAGAAACACATTTCCCAGCATAGCCACGCAGGTATAGAAATTGACAGAGTACTGCCCGCAGGTTGGTGTGTTCACATGGTCTTGCAGGGCTGTCTAGCTTAACTTCAGTAAGATTTTTGGCACCTTCATGCATGGCATTCTCATAAGTAACCTACGGAGACAAACAAGAGGTAGGTGCATAACTGACTGGAAGAGTTTAGTGTTTCAACACAAAAATCAAAGGATATCTCAAATACAAAATCTGTTCCTGCCAAGTTCTGTCTTAAACACTGCTCTTTTTTCCCATTTGCAAGCTGGATGATGAAATAGAAACGATGCTTACTACAGCTACAGATTACATGATACTGCAGAAATTGCTGACAGATTGGAGGATAGGTTTGAATTCAAATTGATGTGGACATGCTGAAGAAATAGGCTTGGGAAAAAAAAAAAGGAAAATTTAAAAGCCGCATGTGCAGAGTGCTACATTTACGTAGCAACAGTCAAGCAAAAGCACAAGATGGAGAAAACCTAGTTAGGGAGCTCTTCTTCAGAAAAGGAGACAAGCATTATGATGGATCACAGGTTGAGCGAGTCAACCCTGTCACTCTGTGGCAAAGAACTCAGACTTTGTTTTGAGTGTCTGGAGCGTGCTCCTGCATGGAAGCACAGCTTGCTGGGCACCTGCAGGCATCTTTCTGCTCCATGAAGCACTAGTCCAGCTTCAGCTGCAAGAATGCACTTAGGTTTGTCTACTGCACATCAAGGAAAGTGAGGACCTCTCAGAGGCAAACGATCCAAAGTGACCTTTGAGGAGGGACTGAAGGAACATCAAAAGAGTTGGGCTAGGGACTCCGAAGAAGAATCGTCTTCAAGTATGTAGAAGGTCATTGCCATGTTTCTCTTAAACATCTTACCCCTGTTTCTATCACGTCAACCAGTAGCAACATATTTTAATCATACCCAGAAAGATTCAGGCAAAACATTTTAGGAAAAACCTTCCTCTTAGCAAGGTTCACTACAGATAGTGAAGCGCTGAGGTTCACTGGCTGGTACAGCAGTGAAGCACACATTGATATAAATCTTATGAACCAACTGGTGAAATGTGTCTCAAGGACAGCATGGATGTGTTAAGTTGGCCTTCTAAGTCCCTTCCAGTCTTTCTTTTTGAGGCTCTTACTTGACATAGAGTCTTTGCAGGACAGTTTCTCAGACTATCCTGGGAAAGCAGCTCCAACAAATAGGCAGCAGGATTGTTTCAAATATGTCTGATAGGGACAAAAAGTACCTCTGAGGGACAGTAGTCTTGCCATTCAGATGGGTTCCTGGTTTGGTTCAGTGTTTAGGCTTAGCCCGCCACTGGAATCAAAAGCCAGCTTTTTAAAGGGCTTTTGTGGTATCAGAAATGAGAAGAAAACCCCAAACTTTTCTATTATTCTCGAACACTGTAATTCATCCATCCCGGTACCACAATCCACAGGCTCAAATCGCATTGCATGTATCTGTGCCATCTTCAGATGAAATTTTTTAGTATTTAGTGGCTCAAAATGGTGTGATAGCAATTGTGCTTGTTTACATCAGTGCATGCCAGGGAAAGGGCGGGAGGACACAATTTTTAGTGTCTGCATTGTTATTTATACAAATCTCATGTTTCATGGATGGGAAGTATGGAATTTGTACAGATAAAGAAAAACCACAGATCCACAGTCCCTGGCACTGTGCAGTAAGTGCCAACAGTACATTAAGTCTGGCTCAGGAAGGGAAAGGTGGGGTTTGCCTTCTCAAGAGAGCTTATGATTTTAAAAGAATTTCACCATGTGAAAAGGCTCTTTCCAGCTAGATATGCCATTTTTCATCCTTGTGCACACACAGATGAAGAGAAGACCATAAGTCCATGGCTTATAAAAGCAATTTTAAAAAACTTATTAATCTCCTTTGCTTTGGGAAGTGCTAAGATTTGGTCTCCTTTACTTTGCTTTCTTTGTTTATTTATGAATCCAAAGCCTGGGTTCTTCAGAAAAGAGCAAAAATTACTTTGGAATTAATTTTAGATGTTGAAGCAAACCCTGACCACAAAAATGCTTTCAAAGGGTCATAGCACTGTCTAGAGATTGAGTTATCCTGACATTTCCTAATATTTAGGATAAGGCAAATTCCTTTCACCTTGATGTGAGATATTAAACTCACTCAGGTCTTATAGGTTAAAAACTGTACACTACAAAATTACTTTTCAGGAGGACTTTTTCCTTTGTTGTTCTCAGTGTCAGACACTCAAATTCTCCAAGGCCGCCTCTGAACTTGTATTCATCATGAGTATGGATTTGCAGTGTTGGGGGTTAGAGCGCAGATGTCAGGTGGTGTGAAGGTAGTTTTATCACTATAGCCTGTAGCCTTTTTCCAAGCAGTTACCTGACCACAAGACCCTGGGCTGTGTTTTCCCACTTACCTCTCCCTTCTGCTGTGCTCTCCTCACAGCAGTGACCACCAGACACATTTTGTTTGCCCCAAAGCAACAACACCATCTCTGCCCTGGCACTGCCAGCTGGGACCTGGATGAAACCAAGAGCAGCTTAGTCCCCTGAGGCAAAGAGGACACTTCTAGGAGGAAGAAAGTTGAAAGCAAAACTAGAGGCAAAGGGGAACCTGTGAGCCATCACAGCTATCAGAGCAGGCATGCCCTGGCCCCGGAGGAATGGCATGTGGGAGAAGGAAGTCGACCCTCCTGCCTGACCGATGCTGCGTAAAAGCAAGGAGGATTTACCTTTCAAAAACTGAAGAAGATGGTGTCCAGAGGCAAAGCAATGTTAGGCTTTTTGGCACAGAGAGATAAAAATATGTTATGTGAATAATTTTTATGGGCCTACACTTAGGCAAGGTGATGCAAAATAGGTCAGTCTATGGCTAGTATATGTCAATGTGTCACGGCAATGCATCAAACAGATACTTTTCCGCTTCAGATGGCCATGAAACTCCAAACTGTGAAAGCAAGGAGTCTTTTATTCCATTATACTGTTATTTCTCAAGCCCGTTCTCTGCTAGGATATAAGTGTGGATATATAGGTGTGTATATGATATTATACTCTAGAAGGGACTTATTTGCTAAAGTATTGATATATTTTCATCAGAAGGTACAAATGCCCCTGCAGAACTAGTAGAACCTAAAATCAGTAGTTGCTTCTGTAAAGCTTTATCACTATTAATTAATACAAGTTTTCTAAATTTCTACTTTAAAATTCATTGTCTTTTTCTTGAAATATTTTTCACCATTTCAATTTCCATCTTTTTGGGTCATCCTTAATAGGCTCAGCTAAGATGCCACCAGACATTAAACTGAGTCCTATTACTTATCACAGTTTAGAAAGAAAAATGCTTAATCTTACATGACAGACCTTAAAGTGTAACTGAAGAACAGCCCCAAACATTGGTCTTTCGGTAAAGCACAAGTCTTAAAAACAAAAATTAAACACTGTTACAATGCAAATGCAAATTTTAAACTCCTGTTATCTCCTGGCACTTCTCTGAGTTCAGTGAATGCATGGAAAGTGCGGACACCCAGAGCAGCAGATTACCAGAAGTCAAGCAGTTCCAGTCCTACCTGTGTCCAGAGTGCCCTGCCCACCTCTCCTTGGCAGCATCTGTCCAGCAGTATTTCACTTCTGCCTTCAAGTCACCCACCTGCTCCAATAACTTGATGCAGCAGAGAGCAGGCAGGTTTCTGGCTCAGCTTTCTCTCTTTTATAAAGAAGAAAAACCTCTCAAAATTCTCTTAAATAATGTCCACAAGCTTCCAAAAATCCTGTTCATATTTTCCCACTGACCACATGCCCCATTCCTCCACAGCTCCCCACTTGCTCCCAGCCAGCAGCTCCCTACTAGTTGAATGCACCTGTGCTCAACCACACCACAGCCTCTCCTTCAAGTATACGAGAATATTTTTCCCTCAATGTACAATTTATAGAAGGCTTTTAGATGCCCTGGTCAGGCTCTCACAGGTTTAAAGGCACATTTGGCTGCGTAGGAAGGATGAGGTGGAAAAGGGCATCCAAGTTGGCTCAGACCGTTGGAGAGAGGTAAACTCTAGGCACATTCCCAGTGCAGAGTCTCCCACGTTGATTGACCTTCCTCTTGCAACTGCCCAGGTCCTCTACCAACAATGTCATAACAAAAGCATCACCATTTAAATGCAACCAGTTGTCAAGAGTGGCAGGACCACGGCAAGAGGATTGACACATACATTGGGGTGAGAAATGCTGTGTGGTGTGTCCATGCAGAAGAGGGCTGTGGTTTCTGAAGCTTTAAGACGGGCAACCAAAGGTAGTGTGACTTATGCTAGGAAAGGCTGTGATTTGATTGCCTTTAGTGTGGAAATCCTTGTTATGGTGGTTCTGTATTTTCATACAGAGGCATATTAAACCATTTCATTTTAAAGATCTATCAGATAAAGAGCAGAGCAAACCTTTGAGCATGCTGGTAATACATGCTTTAGGTTACTTTATCTCTGGGAATGGGCCAAAGTGGTTTCTGTCTGTGTGTGTGTACCTGTGTAATTAGCCCACAAATACAGATGCAAATAAAAATAACTAGGCAATGAATGTAAATAGTCGGGGCCACAAATACACATCACTCTCGAAGTGTGATTCCTGTGCACTGGGAAGTCGGAGGGACTGCAAAAATTAGAGAGACCTCACCTTTCATTTCAACCACTGGGAAGAGCTGTGGAGGAGCATAGATACTCTCTCATTTTGGTCCTTGTTTCAAAAGACAAAGTGAAGCAGAAGAGCAGGACTAATTTCCATGCACAAGAAAGTGCCTAGGACAGTAAATCCAATAGCAGAGTCTAGCTAGAGGTTGAGAAGGGGGGCCATGGTTTTCAGAGGTTTCTGGTTTGAAAGCAGCATGGTGCCATGGAGAAGCCAGCAGGGCTTCAGCCCTTGTAGCTCCTGTCCTGGGTTCACCAGACAAGAGCCCAGGAAAAGCCAAGCTCAAGTCACTTGCTGCTAGAGAAGATTTTTATATCAAACTTGTCTGGACTGCACAGGTGAGCGTCTGGGGCCACACTCAGGAATTTAGTCTCTTCTTCTGAGTGCTTCAGGGACAATTTTGCCCCACAGGCCATGGTTCAGGGTTTGTGCCTCAGGTAGCACCTGCAACGCATGAACATTCCTTCCTTCAGCCAGCCAACCCTGCCCATGCAGAGCAGACTCCAGGAACCTTCACACTGCAGTTTTTTCCTTCCTTGCAATGTGGCATGGTTGTGGCCGCAGGTGCCTCTGCAGGTGGGGGAGGCTTGCGTAAACAGGCCTTCAACCTTCCTGCTCTTGTGTCAACTTGCATGAACCAGGACACGCTGTGGCAGTGCAGACTCCTGGCTCCCGCTGCCAGTAGTAGCCCCTGCTACTGGAGTCATACCAGCACTAGTAATGATGGAAAAATTCAAGGGGGAAGTCTGGAGGGCAGTCTCCCAAGATACTTTCTAGAGATGCTTTCTCAGAAGGAGACAGTGGTTTCACAATATTCAATGGTCTTTTTCTCATCTACCCAGATACTGGGGTCAGAGTAGCTGCAGGCAGCCACTGCTGGCATACCCAGGCAGTGTTGCATGCTGCCAGGAGATGAGAGGGAATGGAAACACATGGAAGTAGGACACTATCAGAGAGACCTATAGCTGAAATGTCTATCAACACAATTTGTGAAGCTGACAACACCTACCACAAGCAGCAAAATAAAACATAAATGTGTGGAGACTTAATTTTTCTGACAACAATTGATGTAAACCCTTGCTAAGCTTTATTGCAAAGAAGGACAAGCATCACAGAAATTTCAAACATCTTGTTTTACTGTTCCTACCTTTATCTCTTCTCCAAAGAGCAGGCTGGAGCTCAGCAGGGAAAGGACACCCCAGAGCTTCCCTAGCTGCTTCTCACTTAGCTATTTCATCCCTTTCACCTTGTTTTGCACCAGAAGGTGATGCTTCTTTTGGGATCCCAACAGGAAAGGCACAAACACTTTGAAGATAAATAACTGTTTATTAATACAGTCATAAATAAGGTAACAGGGAGTTATAAAACCAATGCCCTCCCTGGCAATAGGAAGCCCATGATGGGGAGATGGGCTTTAGTGGGAGTGTGCAGCTCCGTGTTCCTATGCACTTTGGCAGTGCCCAGCTCTGCCAGTACAGGTTCACTCATCTCTCACAAAGAGAGGGTGAGTCCCTGACCAGCTGGGTGAATCCCTGACCAAGCTGGTTTTTGACATATCCCTTGTTTCCATAGCAGATCACTTCCTGGCACCAGGAATGTCAGAGAAGTCATGACAGGGCAGCCCTGTCCTGCTCACTGGAGAAAGCCCCAAGTGCAGAGAGTCTGATGTAGCCTTTCTCAGTTAAATCTCTCCACTATCTCCTTCTGTGATGGGAGCCATAGCTTCGTGTCACACTGGGCAGCAGGGAACACAGTGAGCCCAGCAGATCCTATGGGAGGATGGGGCTTTGCACTGGCCATGGACTATTCAAGGGATGCTTCTGCCCTAGAGTGTGACGGGAATGATGTTGAAATCCTTTTGCATCATTTGGTCTGTAGCAACCTGGCTACATACCATCTTTTCTGTAGGAGAAGAGTAAACTGATGGGACCACTCAAAAACAAGCCAGAATTTTGAGTCATGCTTCAGTTCTGGGCCTCAAAACACAATCAGTTTAATCAAGGATTCTTAACTGCAGTGACATTGTGTCAGTCCAGTGGTCCTTGAGGTTTACACTCGGCTGCAGTTTTGCTTAGCAAAATGGACATCTCCAGCTAATTTCTGAAAGGGAGAAAATTACTCGGTTTTCCCTGTGATGAACACCTCTGAGCTCCAGCTCAGAAGGGGAAGGCAGGTTGGAAAAAAGAAATTAGCTGTGCCAAGTGTCCCCCACCTTCTGTCTCTGCCCTCTCCAACATTTGCCCTTCCCAGTGCAAACAGCATCCCACAGCATCTTTCCACTCAGTCACTTGCTTTAGGAAGGAGATGTATTTTGAAGCTGTCACCGTGCTTGAGGCAAAGGTTTCCAGCTGAAAGTACAAAGGAGTGGAGGGGATGCATCTAGGACATTCCTGCATGCTGACGTGTGCGTGTAAATGCAGTAAGTAAGACAATGCCACTGGACCATGGGAAAAGTTTTGTAGCTTCTGCAACTGTTCAGTACTGACTGGAGATACAGGCAGAGTTTATCTCCATTTGCAGAAGTCTTTTCACCTTAAAAATTACTGATCCTTCTTTCCACACACAGTCACAGGACCTACATACTCTAGTTCAGAAGGGTGTCTGGTCATGTGCTAGAGCCATTTATAGCATCACATGTACTCAAGCCCCAGCCTACGGTCTGTGCTGCAATACTATTCCGTATTACTTGTTATCACACCTCCTTCCCACCCCTCAGCTACATATGCTTGTAGTTATGAAGCATGATCTGGGAGATATTTAAAACCTGCCTAGAGGATTTCCTGTGTAACTTGGTCTAGGTGGTCCTGCTCCGGCAGGGGGATTGGACTAGATGATCTTTCAAGGTCCCTTCCAGTTCCTAACATTCTGTGGTTCTGTGTGTGTGGCATGTGGATTTGTATCCTGAGACAAACATGTTGAAGGTCTTCATGTGTATGTATCACCATGTACCATCACATACCATCCACTTATCACCAATTCAGGTGAGCTGGGAATTAAGTAATTGATTCTCAGTATGACCAGCAATACCAAGGGTCATACTTCTGAACACTTGTTTACAGAGAATTGTGCAGTGTTCAGGGCCTCAGGCAGGGCCATGGAGCATGAGCCAGTGACTTCTCATGCGCAGGATGATTAGATGTGCTGCACCTGCAATGTTGGGTCATCTACACACACACCAATGGATGGATAGTGTATCCCAGTCTGTCTGGCAGTGGGGTGCAGGAGCTGCTGGCTAGGAAGGATCTCTTAAGAGTGGGTACCTGAGTCTATCCCCATGGGCTCACACCCCAATACATCGCTGATTGCCAATACAAGAGTAGTTTGCCACCTTTACCCACTATCAGCTGCCCCACTACTGTGCAACTTAGTAATGCTTACTAAGCCAAGGTTCCATCGTGGCGATTTATGGACATACATTTTATCTTAGGTTCTTAGGTTTTTACTGATGTTACCAGCTTTACTGACTATAGGTTATTCAAGAAACTTTATAGATAGTGACATCTGAATAATTGTTATTTGATCACTTTAAATGCTAGATATGATCAAGTCTTGATATCATGATGACAGCAGAGATATGTTATTGTTCAGCACATTACAGCTTAAGTAACAAGATTTCACCTACCCATCTTCTAAATACTTTCGAAATAGAAATATTGACAGAAAGCTAACTATTTTCAAATGCTACAAATTTCCCCAAAGTATCTGTGTACAGTTTGCATTCAATTTCACAATCAGCTGAAAGTTGACTCCAAATCAATGATCTGATTCTTTTCCTAACTGTTTTTGCAGAAACCATATGAACTAGTGGCTAAAGGAGATAAGAATGTGTTAATGACATTTTACAACTCCCCAGTGAGAATTTATCGCAAATGCTGTGTACCACGTTGACGTTCCCTTTTCGTGAAGGACCTTGAAATGGTGGCCACAACTGAGCAGATTCTGTGACCCTGGAAGTATCTTTCAGTCCTGTTGTTCCATGTGCCAACAAGCATAAAAGAATGACCTGCATTGATTTATTTTTTGCAGCTACTCAAATAATTCCTAAAGCACAACCTCACATGAAGCATATAGTACCCTAGATTTAGCTGCAAGTATAGAACATCTCCTTTAGGTTGAAATTACTGATTGGGATGCAGGCAAGAACACAGCTGGGTTTCTGGAGTCTAACATGCTGGCATTTGAAAATGCATTGCAGTTGTCTCTCAGTGAGATCATTTCTCAGCTCCCCTGAATCATAGGGAGTTTTATCACTAGTTTTAGTGGTGCAAGGTCATAACCTCCAGAATTAGTTGAAATCAGTGTAATTATCCATATTTGCAAAGACATCACTGAGATCAGAACATGGCCCTTGTTTTCTTTATCAGTAAACTAACAAATTTAGAAGCAGAATCTTAAATTCTTCTAAAAGGTTGTGGAACACCCATCTCCAGGCCCTTGTCTTCGGCTCCACCCATTGCTCTGTTTAGCATCCCATCTCTCCCAATGACGATTTAACCTCCAAGCCCACTGCCCCAGATCCTCCTCTGAAAGGGCTTCTCCCATCCAGGACTGAGTCCATGCAGTGACCCAGGGTGGAGCAAGCTGCTTTGTGCCAGCTGGTCCGTGGTAACCCTCCACCCCTGCATATTAAAGGCATCTGTTCTTGTCAGCCTGCTGAGAGAGGCAGCAGTTTTTGCAAAGCAGCTAATGAGAGGCATCTTACCAGAAAGGTTGCAAGGTACGGAAGATGCAGGCTCCCAAGCACCGCAGAGGCATAGGACCCAAGGTAACCACCTGAAGTTGCTTGTGCCTGTAACTGGCCTTGCTATTTTTTCTCTTTTCTTGAGAACTCCTGGTGAGGTGTTTGTAGGATATAACACTAAGCATCTCACACAGTGCCCATGTTAGAATGCCAGCTACCTTGGTCGTGGATGCAATGGCTCCTGCAGTGCACTTAAGGTAGGCTACTGTGTCCAGCCATTCTCCAGGGAGCCTTCCTTCCTAGGTGACTGTGGAGGAGAGCCTGCCTGCCTTGCTTCATCATCTGCAATGTGTGCGTCAGATTGCGCTCTGCACATACCCACATACAAACACACATCCCTTCTCCCCTTTCACCTCCTCCTCTCAGGTCCAAATGCAGCCATGAGTCACTATGGGAAGTGCACCTGATGATCTCAGGGCCACAGCACCAAATGCAAAGCATCACAAACAACCTTATGTGAGAGCTTGGAACTGAGCCAGCTAAAGCCTAACTGATCAGATATTCATGTCTGGGGTTTTATCCATTTTCACAGTGTTTTCCAAGCAATAGTAGTTCTTGGCTGTACAACTTCGGCAGACATTCAGATTTTGAAGTGGTACATAAAAATTTATATCTGTGACATTATTTGATGCATCTGAGTGAACAAAATGCAAATACCTGAATTGTCATAAGAGTGATGGAGAAATTATTTGTAGTATAAAGGTTGCTTTTAATCTACAGATGTATCTGGCATCAGTTGGAATATAGAAGTGTAATATGATCACAGAGCAGGAGCGTGAACCTTTGCTGTTGTTGCTTCTCATACACCAATAAAAGGGGCAGAGAGACTCAGTCATTAATGAAAAACTAAATTGTCATAAATACCGACAATATTTCAGTGTCCACATATGTATGCATGTAGATATATTTAAATTGCAGTAGCAAATGCTCCACCTTCAAGGAATAATCATAGCGGGCCTCACACATCAGTGAATTTTGTGTGAAGTTTATGTTAGAAACTAGATCCATCTTACACCACTGGAAATCCACAGTAAGTCTCACTGTACACTGGCTTCACATCTCTGTGGTCAGGACTTTCTTCAATGCTCTCTGAAGCAGGAAAAGCATTTCTTTCCATTTGTATACATTTTAAAGTAATGCTAGAAATTATTTTTAATAATACAAATACTGCTCTGTATGGGAGCAGAACTCTCATAGTGCAGTTGAGGGTAGTGAATGCTATTTTCTACTGTAATGAACAGGTTTTGCAGGCTGAACGTGCCTGAAGGCAGCTGTACTCTACACACCCAATTTTTTACAAAACACAGCAAGACAGGTTCACGTCTAGTGTAATCCCTTTGCCTCCAGAACATTTCCATCTTAGCAAATTGGTCTTAGATGAGAGAAGTATGCTGCAGCTTTCCACTCGGGGGCCAGTTTTTCCTTCTATTTCCTCTAGACCACATCAGTTTCCCAGGCTTGGCCCTTTTCTTCAGGTGGGCAGGACACTCTACAAGGTCAACTTTCAGCAGTCCAAGCAAGAAAAATAACACAAATCTTCCTTCAGGAGGAAACTGGTGCAAAAATCACAGGTGGGCAGGACACTGTGGTACAGACCTTGTTAACAGGCCCTGTATGGAAGTGGTTTGGGCTAGAATCTCATCAAACAATCCTTTTCCTTGTGGCTTGGAGCTCCCATGCCTTTCCACTTGTGCAGGCAATCTCTTGTGCATCACAGGATCATGTCAGCCAGACCTGGAGTGTCATGCTACTTTAATGTGGTGGCCTTAGGTTTGGATTAAGTTTGGGATTTGGAGCGTTAGTTAGTTCATCCACACAAAAACATGGCTGGGTTCACTGCTGCTTCTCTGTGTCACAGCATCCCTTGTTCGTGGTTGTGCTTCCACCTCGTTTCTGCTACATCCATGTGAACCATGCCTCATCACAGGAAACGAGTGATCCGGTTAAAACTCTCCACTCTTGCTGTCAACACGCAGAAATGAAGACAGAAACTGCTGTCTCTACGTTGCTCAACACACCGAGCATTTGAAAGGGCTTTTAGGTGAACATGGAGCCAAAGTGTCTGTCTCCACCCACTCTCCTTTCGCCAAAGAGGCAAGAGGGGGAAAAAAAGTAATATGTAGCCCCCGTCATTGTTCTCTGATTTCAGTGGATTGCTAGATGTGTGTGCATGCGTCTAGCAGAGTTCCTTCTGTAAAACACTTTCCTGTTTTGGAGGGGAAGAGCTTCTTTTCTGTGTACACAATTGACTCAGAGACTTGTTTGTCCAGCAGGAAGAGTTGCAGGATTAACTTCGCATACTTTGATACTCAGCAATGAAAAAGCACAAGCTCACATGGGGATTTGGAGAGGCTCAATGTGTCCTTTCTCACTTTTTACACACCTAGAAGCTGGGCGTGATTGTCAGATTGCAACTTCAGTCCTGGAAATAGTCTCTTGAGGCTTAATCCAAAGAGCAACAGAAGCATCTTGAAACCTGGTCCTGCTCTACAGAAAAAACAAGCTGGCTGCAGGTGTGAAATTCAGGGTGCCAAGTTAGACTCTAATGATCAAATTCACAGCTCTGAAAGGCTTCAGTGCAGTCAACCAGAGCTGCCAAAGACAGAGGCACAATGTAAAGCAGTGTCCTTCTCCCAGGCAGCCAGAAGATGTGTCTCTCAGGCAGGAGTTCACCCTCCTGCATCAGTGCCTCATTCAGGAACGAGGCAGAGTGACTTGGCAAGGGTACACACATCTCTTTTTGATTACAAGAAAGGATGAAATACTGATAGCACCAGTCTAGTGCTCATTCAGGAAGAGAAAGACCTAGACATCGGAGCTTGCTCAACCTGAGAAGATTCAGATTCACAGCTCTGACCTGGTGTAAGCTCTCTGGGGCATCTAGAGCATCTCCGGGGACTATGACCTGGATACTAAT